>JAODKE010000051.1:18209701-18235652 GCA_026779605.1 Mormyrus hasselquistii
TAAAGTTATTTCTGTGACCATTGTGAGTTTTTCTTTCATTGACTGAAGGGTACCAACAATTTTGTCCACGTGTGTATCACAGTACGATGTACTTTGTAGACATGTGCTGCTTCACATACAGTACACTTTGTAAGGAACTTCACTTGGTCCAGGGACCGAGCATTCCTCCATTATCACAGTGCACATATAGCAGTAACAATACACAATAAGGCTCATCTAAAGTGCAGACAGTGGGCAATAGACAACAACAATAACAATCCAGGTGCATCTAGTGTATATGTAGATGTAATACAAAAGCTTTTGTGGGTTTATGGTATTGAAAGCTGAGCTGAAATCGATGAACAGCAACCTCACATGTGAGTTTCTTTTCCAGGTGTGTCAGTGATAGGTGAAGTGCAGTTGATACGGCGTCTCCAGTGGACCAATTAGGGCGGTAGGCAAACTGGTGAGGATCCAAGGGGCTGGAGAGGCTGGCTTTGATATGGTTGATGATGAGCCTTTTGAAGCACTTCATAATAACTGAAGTGAGTGCTGGTAATTGTTCAGACAGGTTACAGTAGATTTCTTTTGACTGGAACTATAGTGGTTATGTTGAAGCATGCTGGGATGATTGCTTGGCTCAGGGAGGTGTTGAAGACGTCTGGGAGACCTTCAGCCAGCTGGTTTACACAGTTATGTTGTCAGGCTCTTTGCTTTGTGTTCTGAAAATGCCCCTGGATATTCTGGGCGTATGCATGTTTTGCTGTTTTGATTGCTCAAGACAGGTTAGCTCGCCCAGTGCTGAGGGCTGCCTTGTCACCAGATCTGAATCAAGCATCTCTGGCTTCCAGTAGCTACCGGATATCACCGGTCATTCAGAGTTTCTGGTTTGCCCTTATAATGATGGTTTTGGTGAGAGTGACATCCTCTGTGCACTTACTGATGTAGCCAGTCACAGACGCTGAGTACTCCTCCAGGTTACCATAGTCCCCATAAGTGGCATCTTCCTTGGTCCTCACAAAACAGTACAAGAATGCAGAGGAAGAGGAGAAACCACAACACAATCCTAAGTAGGAAGATCTTGGTCCTGTGGAGAGAAGAGTGGCACCAAGTGAAGTTCCTTAGAAAGTGTACAAAAGCTGTCCAGAGTTACTCCAACTTCACTGGAAGATACTGTGAACAATCTGGCACAGGGGGGCCAGCGCCAAACAATGGGGGTTTACTGAGGGAGTCTGGATTCCCAAGGAGGAGAATTCCAAAGACATTGAGAGGTTTAGAGCTCGCTGCTTAGTGTCAAAGCCAAGATCTTCTTCAACACCCTACCCTGCCGGCTGACAAACCTCCTGCTCAAGAACAACTATATTGACACCTCAGTGCCAAAAGGCGGAACTTTGGGGATACCAGGCTGCCTTGAACACACAGGTATGGTCACCCAGCTTATCGGGGCACGTGAGGGGAGGGGAAATTTGGTTGTGCTGTGGCTAGACTTGGCCAATGCATACTGGTCAGAACCACAAGTTGGTTGAGTCTGCACTAATCCTGCACCGTGTTCCCAGTAAGATCAAGGACCATATCTTGAACTACTTTAACAACTTCAGACTGAGAGTCACCTCTGAGTCAGTGATATCAAATTGGCACTGATTGGACAAGGGCATTATCATGGTGTACACTATATCTTCCATCATCTTTTGCCTAGCCAAACAACATGATAGTAAAAGCTGCAGTGGTGGAATGTAGAGGCCCATCAACTAAGTCCGGTGTGGACAGCTCTACATTAGAGCCTATATGGATGACCTCACAGTCACCACATCCTCTGTACCAGGGAGCAGATGTGTAGTCCAAGCGTTTATTGTTTGGGTTCCACACATCACAGAATGGACACATGTGGTTAGAGTAGTAGTGTGTTAATGATGAAACCAGGGTGCTTGTGTGTAAATTTTGAGTCTGTGTGTGCCATTATGGTCCAAGTGCACCACACTGCTTAAACATGTTAGGTGAATGTGTTTAGTTTTGCTAGATGGGGAGGTTCAGATCTGCTAATTGTCTAACCAGATGGACAGTGTTTAAGGTTTTGCCAACTGTGATATTGATTTGATGAGTATTGATAGTTGATAGATTAGTTTTTAAAATGGGGTTTAGTGTTTTAACAATTCAGAAAAACTGTAAGCAAGGAGACCAGTATGGTGTGTGCTTGAGGTCATATGAATCTGTTAAAAAGCAGATGCTTTTAAATAAATTAGCATTTATTTTGGCCTGTTAATCTAATATCTTCCTTCTTGGAGACCAATAACAGAGAGCCACAGCTGTTGGCCTTGTTACTGTGAAATGTCACTAATCTTTGCAATTCAGGAAGTTAGGGACCTGCCTGTAGAAAGCTGGGGGAGGTGTGAGGCCCAATGACTTAGGACGCTGTGCCTGTAATCAGAGGGCTCTCAGTCCCAACCCTGTGGTCAGCAGAGTGATGTCACCAGTAGACCCCTGAGCACAGCTTTTAATCTCAAATGCCCCAGAGGCTGGCTGACCCTGCTTCCTCAACAGCCAATCAGTTTGGATAGAAGCATTTAATAAATAAATGCAATTTAAATGCCACAGTCAGCTTGGAGGAAGGCAATGCAATGGACACCACCTAATTTAGACAAAAACCAAAGCTTGTCTAAGAGAGTACTGATACAAGGAACACCTTCTCTGCATTCTTTAAGAATGACACTCTGGCTGCCTCTATAGGATAAAGGCCAAATAAAGTTACTGAACAATTCACTGTCAAACTGGACAAATTTAACTTTTCAGTGACGGTAATATTTTTTTAATTACACAAATCATTGTTGGGCAGACCAACATACAAAAAGAACAGGACTGAAGATGTGTCACCCATTATTTAACATGAAACATTGATTGTGCAGATGATTTAACCAACACCAAATGTGACCATCATGTGAAGGTTTCTGCATTCAAAAAAATGAGTTACAAATAAGTGTATAAAACTCCAGGCGAACAATGCACAAAACTTACATACAGAAAAAAACATCAGGTCAGCACACAGAGCATGGTACCTGGCTATAGAGCTTAAATTAAACCAATACATCCAACTTGAAAGACATCAGACCTAACTGTGGACCAGCCTACAGGCCCCGTGTGAATACTGTCTCATTCAGTCTCTTTGTGACAGGTTAAGTAAGTGTTAAACCTACAGTTAACCAAAAGATACAAAGAGTAATTTTGGATTTCCACTGCGCAGGGTTCAGAGATACCATCAGTTGAGGTGCCTAATCTCAGTAAAATCCCCATCGATGTCTGACTGGGAAACTCCTTCCTTCCTGGCTGAGGTTGTGCTCAGCACCTCTGCGCTTGCATGGAAGGGTAGGGAACAAGAAGGCAGACGTGAAGCTTCTGACAGTGGTTCCCTGTGAGTTGTGCTCGATCAGCTTTACCTACCTGCTATAGGACTGGTTAGATTTCTACGGGTACCTCTCGCTGAAGAGTGATTGTCTGTGCCGTGAGAAGGTGGGTCACAGTATCCCGGAAATAGAGCCCATATAAAATGTCAGTAACAGTAACAGTTGTCAGAAGCTGGGAGAACAGAAAGGAAGAGGACGCGGCATCCACAGCTGCGGAGGAGGGCATGGCGTCACCCCAACTGCGTGTTCCACAATGTCCAGTTTCAACATACACTGCATGAGGAACATTTATCAATTATTCAGCAGGACCAAAAAAAAAAAAAAAAAAGAAAAAAAAAGTTTGAGGTGTTACCATAGGGACACGTTTCAGCACCGATTTCTCTCTTTTTTTTTTTAAATAAAAAGTTTGAGGGGGAACAACACGACGACATCTCTAGCACTGTATATCAAGTTATTTCATAAGTACTGGGGGCACATTTTCAGGAAATCCCTTACAGACTAATATACGGGTTAAAAGGCACTATATAAATATTTACAAACACATGCATACTCAACTCACGGCAATACACAAGAGTACATAGGGTACAGAGTACACATTCTGAATGATGAAGCTGCTTGTATGTATTCCAAAATTCACCACGCTGCTCCAGACGGAGTCTCTGATTAGACACAGTGCTGCCCAGTCTTGGACTATGGCCAGTGGAAAGACCCCAACAGTGGCTGCTGCATGAACCTCTGACCACAAATGTATTGCACAATAAGACTAGATTATATGCGTCTTACCACCTCGTTCGCCAATCTATGGGGTTCCAGTATACAAGTGTCCGCTCTGAGATATGGCCATTCCAGTATGAAGAGTTCCCTGTCATCTTCCCCCCCCCCGGACACATGAGTGACTATTTTCATTAATAGAGATACCTTTGCTTTCAAAGGGTCCAAAGCAGAAGGAGAGAATTTAAAAAAAACAAAAAAAAAAAACAAAAAAAAAAAAAACATGCATTCAAAATGTCATGCATAATCTCAGACAGTATCGAAGGAGACCAGACTCTGGGGAGAAAAAAAACACATCACAATCAGGGCTTAAATGCTGCAGTGTCACGTCTTGCCCGAACCAGAAAACCATTTGGTCACAAATCCAGTTCTCTAATCATCACACCACCTACTGCCTTGCTAACACAGTGCGACATGGTACTAAGCTGTGTACATGGACCAGTTTTAGAATCAAGTATTATGGAAATGATTCATGACACCTGGCTGATGATCTGGCAGAAATGAAGATTTAAAAAAGAAAAACATTCACATTCATCATCAATGTACTTCTCAAAGTCTGTTAAAAAACGCATACATCCACCCATCCATATAGATACGATGGCACGCTTTACAAACGGCAGCCTAGGCAAGCCAGTCAGTATTTCTTGACCTGAAGCGCACGTTAAAACACTGCCGTACACGGTCAGTGTGAAACTTTGGTCAATCCCTAGCATGTGGTGGATCACAGCGAGTAAGATCCACCACTACCCCGCATCAGGGCCATGCCACCAGTAAGTAGCTTCCATCAGGCAAGTGTCCGGCCTCCTCCAGTTCAGTCCCAGTTGTACAATCTGCCTGTGTCAGTCAGCGCGGGGGCCTGAAGGGGACTGTCATCCTGCTGCCCCTACAGGAAGTCCAACTCCAGGGCTTGGTAAAGGGAGATGAGGTCCCCATGAGCAGAGATGCGCCAGAAAGGCATGTTATGCTGCAACAACACAAGAGAAACATGCAGGAAACCAAAGGGGGAACCATCAGTCAATGGCTGAAAGCAAACCTCGCAGGCACATGCCCCCTGGTGGCACACACAGCACACCGCACCTGCTTGGCCGCCAGCTCTTCGTCACGCCCATCTCCGATCACCACGTACGTGACCTTCTTCCCAAAGCGAGACACGATGCGCTCAAAGCAGCTCTCCTTCCCTGCAGGGTGGGGGAGTGGCCCCAGCAGGGTGTAAAGGTACTTTATGCAAATAAATCCATGACAAACAGTATCATATAGGGAAGAAAATATGAAGGCAAACTAGCTTCCTGTAACTGAATAAGAAACATTCATTAGACTCATTAATAAGAGCAAGTTCACTGCATCTATGTTTAGCAAGTTTAAATTTAGAACAGCTCGTTACTAAATGAAAAGATGAAGGTCAGAGACTATGCTGGAGGGGGTAGGCGCTCACCTATCTTGGTGGCACTGTAGATGTTCTCGATGGGGAAGATCTCTCCAAGACCATACAGCAGCACCTTGGCCAGGGCAGGAACCAGCTGGGTGGTTGTGACCAGCACGTTCATGCAACGACCCCTGGACACAAACGCGAAGGGACAGGCACGTCGTTATGGGTTGCCGTGTCAACAGCGGCTGCCTTTGCACCTCCGACATCCTCCCACACGCACCGGGACTGAATGAGCAGCAGCGACTTGAGGGCCGTGCTCATCCAAGCGTCGGTCACTCTCTCGATGTCGGTCTGGAGCCTCAGCAGAAGTTCCCTCTTCATGGGGCTCAGCAGGCCTGGGTGGGGGGGGGAGAGAGGGTCTGAGCATTGTCTGTGCACCCCCACACTCATATTAGTATGCGGCTGTCACTCACTCACCCCCCACATTGCTCTTGTAGCTGTTGTAGATTTCCCGCAGCCTCCGGTACCGGAACGCAAGCTTGCGCATCCACTCTACCCCGCCCTGCACACTGCCAGAACCCGGACCTGCACCACTACCATGGCCTGCGAAGCCGTCCGCCAGGAAGTTGTAGTTGCTGTGGAAACGCAAAAATCCAGGGGGGCACAATGGTGCGGCAGCCGTAGGGCCCCCATGCAGGAGCACGTCACTAACACAATCCCCCATCACACGGCCCAACTTAAGAAGCTTGAAGAGTCACCGACATACATAGAGCATGTGACGTGAACAGGGGCCATGGAGCTGAGACTGACTCACCTCAGGTCCTGCCCACTGTCATCCGAGGCAACGTCTTCCACATGAACTTGATCACACTCCTGGGGAAGTAAACAGTAACTCCAACCAGACAACAATCCAGACCCTTCACCCCATCGGGTCAGTCATGACCTCCACCCTACGACGAGTGAAACTCAGGCTGGAAAATCAGCACGTGCAGGTCAGGCTGACCATACCACAGGCAATGAGGATGTGACACTCTCTGTATTTGTGTAGGAACCATTTGTCTTGGTCTGTATTTTGGAGAAGTCGCCCGATTTGCTCAATTTCCAGTTTGGCGACATTACAAACATCAAAGAAAGATGCATGCGTCTTGACTAAGAGCCGGGTGACAGATTCTCAGATTCTTCCCTAATTGTATAAATATATTCTGCATTTTATTTGCAGCATCACCTTCCTGCTTAAATTCCAAACTTGCAAAACAACAAAACATTAACAAAAGTTAATGTCTGCATGTCTCCCAATACATGCTAATGTTCTTCCCAGTTTCATCGCCGTAGACTTCCCCACATAAATAAGAGATTTTTAAGTATGGTTACAACAGACTAAAATTATCACTGAATATACTACATCTTTATTCTTCTCTACAACTGAACACAACTGATGCTAACCTCCAGGTCATTAAAGAACAGATGTGTGTCAGCCAACTCAAAGATCAGCTCCTCCATCTGCAGGCCCAGGTTCAGCACCACAGTTGGGTCCTGGAAGGGGAAGGTATAATGAGACGGCTGAACAAAAAGATGAATGTAGGGAGTGCATTTTCACCGGTGAGCTCTTAGATGACCTTGCCAAACTTCTGGGCATAGGAGCCAGTGAGTAATGAATGGAAGATGATGATAGTTTCATCCAGGTCCCACAGAAAGATGCGCTGCAACAAGGGGGGAAAGAAATTCTCATTAGGACAGAAGCTCGTATAATATGGATGCACAGACGTCATAGAAAGACATACCTCCAGGTCACTGTCAGTCGAGTGCGAGTTCTCAGACCTCCGGCCCTTGCCTTTCGCCTTGCCTGTACTGTTCCTGCATCCTCCCTCCTCACGCTCCTGGCCACCTGCAGGGGGCGCCACAGCCACTGGGGAATCTGCAGGAGAGAACACAAAATATACAGCATATCGTCCATTCAGCTCATCCCACTCCTGTGAATATGTATTATGCCGATTCATTTTACTAGGCAAAGAGAACCAAAGTTCAGCCACCTTACTCATCTTGACATTCCTCTCCATATAATAGACTACAGGAAGTCCCTGAATTGAGTGTCCAAATTATGAATAACTTGTATTCATGAATGGACTTTATCAAAATCTATCTACTTCTAGCATCTATCAAAAATTTTACTTAAATACAATGGTTTTTAATAATGAACACACGCAACTACTTTGTAACACTCGACTTGTAAAAACAGAGCGAGACTTCAGTGGATGCCTCAAGGTACAGTACCAGATGTACTTTCCTGTGTTGGTACTATTCAGACAATCCTCTCCTTACGAACGAAATACGTTCCGAACGGTCGTTCGTAACTTGAAATGTTCGTAAGTCGTTATTCAACATTTTAAGGGTATTATGTACTGTATTATCATTCCAACTTACTTACAAATTTGACTTAAAGACTGACTTAGGGAACAGATCTTGTTCATAACCTGGGGATTGATTGTATTTTTAGATAAATGTCTTTGGCCATTAACCACCTTGCTGGAATCCATAGAATGCACACATCAAGCAGGGTGGCTGGAGAGTGCAGCTGGCTGCATTATAGCATCTAAACCTCCTTGACCGGGGCTTCAAATCCCAGGCCTGCTCTGTGCGTGTGGAGACCTGTCCTCTCATTGCTTTTTTCTCCTCACTGTGCCCCATGACGAACTGACATCCCATTAAGACGGCATTTTGTTTTATTAAAAGCCAGGTGGATGTGACCAAGAGGACTGGGCATAACAAGACTGATATATGTCCATTATGGAACGATGTTTGTCAGTCACGAGATAAAGTATAATTTCTGATGACAGTTTTAAACCTTTCGCATCAACACGGTGCTGGTACTGGTGCCAAGCTAGTGTTTGATTTGGAACTGGTTCTACGCTTTCCCACTACTCAAATACTGGTTCCACGCTTCCCGCCATCATCAGGAATGGATGCCTGAAAAACTGGCTCTGGTTCAGTTCCAAAGAACCACCGGTCTGAAACGGCGAACATCAGCATGCGGGGAGGGGCCACAATACACTGACTTGTAATACAATAACTTCTGCAAAGTAATACTTGTTATAAACAGTGTTTGATGTTTTGTTTGGTTTTAGTGTTTGCTGAAATTAAGTGCTGGGTAAGTGGGTAAGTGCTGAAATTAAAGCAGAGCTAAAGAAACTAGGCTACATTCATAGTATGGAGCAAATTATTACATTTTACAAAGTACAAGGAAAAAAAGACTATTGAAGAATGTTTTGAATAATCCCAACTTAAGAAACAGTGCTTAAGGTAGCATTAGCCTAAACATCAAAAAATCCAAAATCATTATTTAATGAACTCGGAAATGTTACATGTCTGTAGTCATCTGTAATCACCATCGGTTACAAACGTTATTCTTAACCAGTGGAAATGCGGGCTGGTTCTCAGGCCATGCCACTTGAGCACCACCTGAGAACCAGCTCCTCGTTGGCACCAGCACAACACTAGCGGAAAAGAGGTATTTATGGGGTCAAAGGAAGTCCTTTGGTTTTGATTTGCAACTCTAGCATACCACAGAAATCAAGCATTGATGTATAGAAATTTCCCTCAAAGACAACAATTTTAAAGGGTTTCCCCAACCCAATGTCTTATGGAAACTACAGACACAGATGACTGGGTGCTTAGTGTGAGACCACACCTTCAGAGTATAACCCAAGCCCCTACAGATTCTGCCCCTAGGCTTGAATGCATGAGCCTCATAGGATTCAACGTGATTGGTGAAGCTATCCTGTATTTGACATTTGACTGGTGAATCCAGGCTATCAGCTCTTTCTGATTGGCTAGGTGAGTGAACCTGTGTTGTTGGGCAGTCTGGCTGCGGTGGTATCCTCGGTCTTGTCTCCGGTGAATCCAGTCACCGCCACACTCTCGCCATCTCTACCGCTACTGGGAAGGTTGGCTGGCGTGTAGCTGGGGGGCGGAGTATAAAACTGGGGGAACTGACTCTGGCCCAGTGCGTTGTAGGTAGAGAATTCCTGTAAAACGGAAGGGGGGGGGAATGGTGTTGGTAACAATGCAACAGTGGAGAGAAGGACCCAATCAGGTTGGACAGCAGGGGAATGGCTCACACAACTATACCAAGCTACAAGCCCCCCACCCCCCACCTGAGGTGCCACAGTGACGGAGGCAGTGGAGGCGGCTGTGACTGCAGGGATGTTGGCATACACACTGGAAGTGGTGAAACTGGACCCTAAGAGGAAAATAAAAAAAAAAAAAACTTCCTGTCAGCACACAATTCTCAGGGGACATCATGCCACCACCATGTCTTCCTACCTTACAAAGGCTCATGGAACTTGGGAGAAACGTCTATAAAAACGTTTAACATTTGACTGTAGACGGTCATAATACTATTGTCAACCTCATC
The DNA here is from genome assembly GCA_026779605.1 of Mormyrus hasselquistii. NCBI lineage: Eukaryota > Metazoa > Chordata > Actinopteri > Osteoglossiformes > Mormyridae > Mormyrus > Mormyrus hasselquistii. The sequence goes on from JAODKE010000051.1 coordinate 18,219,624, forward strand.
TGCCACGTTTATGTGGCATTGAGCTTGCCTAGTGCCACATGCCTTGACTGGGGTAGGAGTAGTGCATCTGGCCAGGCTGAGATGAAGCATAGGATGTGCTGAAGGTGAGGAAACCAGTTTGACCAACAGGGGGCGCCTCAGACAAATTAGTCTCCGTTTTTATACCAGGCCACATGCTACCTAGAGTGGAGACAGAGAGAGGTAGGAAAGAGGAAAGAATCAGGGAAAATGAAGAATGTATTCAACAAACTGCTTTGGAAAACTGGATGCACACCGCAGTAACCATCAACAGTAAATGTGCACAGTTTCATCTTATACAAGCAATCACTCCAGGAGAGACGCACAGAAAACAGCCCAGAAACTGTCACTTCACATTTAAATATGCATGAAGCAACTGGGCAGGCTGTGCCGCGATTGGTCAATCTACCAGGCAGAGTTGTGAGTTAGGGTGCGCTGTGACTGGTCAACTCAGCAGAATGGCACATAGCGGGACAAACCAAAGGGTGGGAGGCCGTAACCCTGGGCAACTGGGGGGAAGGCAGAGTAAGCGGGCTGCTGCGTCAGGGTGGGGAAGGGAGTGACAGCCGGGCTGGCAGTCGGGGTCGTGGTCTGAGGGTAGGACCTGTCAATCAAAGACATCAGTCAGTCAACCTTACCGGACGCACACAACATCCATGCGACCAATGCAACCAACACAGAACCTAGGGCCGGTATCTCTCTCTCTAATTTACAGAGAGTAACAGAGCATGATTGTCCCTAAAGTGCATCTATAAAAGGTAGAGTCAAAAGTTCATGTCACTCTACTCACTTGGTTCCATGGTATGCCTGGGTAGTGTAGTCATTGGCTGTAGTGGGGGTGAGGCCCTTGCAGGAGACCTCTGGGGGGAGGGGGATAAAAAAAATCATATAAAGTGCATAGAGAGTTTACACGATTGTACTGATGATCAGTGCGTTGTCTATGTCTGTTCATTCATTGTGTAAACAAACATCAGCTTTGTGCACACAGAGGTTCAGAGTAGCATACCACTGTGGCGGTAGGAGTTGAGGGTCTCACTTGGCACCTGGTTCTCTGATGCAGTGTCTGTGGCCTGCGGATCACTGTTCTCTGGAAGAATACAACTGAGGCTATAAGACCCAGGCTTAGAACATAAAATACAGTTGACATGTAAGTCTTAGGGTGAGGATACACAGGGCAACTCTTTACGCAATAGTGCTGGGAAGTGTCACTGACCAATAATGCTCGGGCACTTTCCCATTGATATCGGGCAACAAATTTCTATTTGGAAAAACTTCGATCGGCAGCGAGCAACTTTTCACGATCATCTAGATCTAGAGGAGTTGCCCTACGTCTCACCTGATAGGCAACCGCCCAGCAACATCGCTCAAAAAGTTATCCTGTGTATCATGACCTTCAGGCTATGTCCACACCTCTACGTTTTCATTTTGATCTCCATCCACACAGACATTTTCACAAACGATATTAACCTACACTGGGCAAGTGCGCATCGCCATAGTGACCGGTAAATTGGGCAGTCACACACTATGTGCGTCATGCTATTTAACTGCATATAAGTCAGCAACATTGGAAGCTCCATTGGAGGCAGCTCTTCCATGTCCACCATGTTAGAATAATGTTTCTTCTGTGTAGGGAGACCAGGTGAACAATCTGACAATGAGAGTGTGCATCTAGCGGCATCAAATCAGGAAAAGGCCACCTGGATTAGGGACTAATCTGGGAGCTTTTAGTGTCTGCATCCTCACTCATCCACACTGTGTCTCTAAAGTAGAATTTTCCAGAAGCATATGGCTGTGAGAGCATTTACTGCACTCTGCAAACTCTGGGGTTCTGTGAATGAAAGGCAAAAATGGAGAGTAATGCCTGCGTTTTAAAAGAGAACGAAGCAGCGTGGATGTAGCCTGAGCAGGTGGTTCTCATTACTGAGTTACAAGTAATATAAAGCATAGTTCATTATATACTTCATACTCTGTGTGTCATACTTCACTGTTCAACATGCACTTTTGGGCTGGGGAGGGTCGTTTGCGTGGCAGCTTGTGTTCATGCTACATCTGGCTGCCGACGCAGCCTGAGTTTGATGCATGCATACAGCAGCGATATTTCACCAGACCAGGAGAGGGCAGGTGTATTGCAACTACGCAAATGCAAGCAGTGTAATGAAATTGGTAATGTTTTATGAAGAGTTTTAAAGGCTTGGGCAATATCATGGTATTAAGGCATACCACAGTATTCTGAAATCCTTACAACTAAATTAGCTGGGACCCCAAACCCCCCATCTGCTTGGCAAATTTTACTGCCAAGATTTTAAAACACCAGACTAGTGCTGTTTTTTAAAATACTGTACACCCTGGTAGTATAATTCTACTACTACTCTTTCACCATTGTTTGCTGATCTGTGAAAGTCCATGCTGCCACCTACTGGAAATGCCCAAAATAATTTTGCACATTTGCGCTTGATGTGCAAGGATGTGCAGGGTTTCCTCTAGGCATAAAAATCTGGGCTACACACGCACCAACCAGTCGTCTGCAGTGAACCCCTGATGGTGAAATTTACGTCAAGTCCCATTGTCTGCAACCGAAAGCGCACGCGGAAAAGTATGAATCGGCCTTAAGTGGCACTGCCACCCAGCCTTGTCCACGGTTGCCGTCTCCACACTTGGTTTAAGCTGTGCTTGATGGTTCCACAATTAATAGTAATTTTGTCTCTTAGGGACATATCATCACTGGACTGGACACAAAGTGATGCTGTTCCCTTCCATAGAAACTGCTTGTGTCTTTTGGACTCACTAACCTTTACTGAGCTGGGGTTCCGGAGCTGGGGGGTAAGAATCGGCATCACCGCCTGGTGGCGGGCTGCTGTCATTTGCCACTCCAACTTGCCTGACACACAACAAGAAACTGATGATAAAACAAAACAACTGCAGAGGTCCCTTTAAATGCATACACAGTGGGAGTCTCAGCACTCTGCTGGCCCCGGGGCCTCAAAGGCATAGCTCTCAGGGACGGGAGCAAGTTGTCATGAAGAAGGACCAAAGTAACTTCAATAATCTTCAGCTGAGCAAGGGGTTTCACCCCAGCCATATGTTTTCACCAACATTACTCATTTTTCATATGCTTTGCAGGTTATAGGGTTGTGCTAACAATCAGATTTTAAGACGCGACAGAAGAGTGACTGACCTTGGCTCCTTCTCCTGGACAACATCCAAATCATGCCGAGCTTTCTTTGTCTGCAATGACAGAGACATTTACTGATACTAGCTGCTAAGCTAGTATGCTAGTAAGCTAGTATGCTAGTATGCTAAACTAGGGGTGGCTGATAACATTTTTGCCATATCATGTGATATTTTTGGATATAAATCACGATCCAAAATATAAATAATAACATTTCTACACACCTTCCAAAAAACTAATTAACCATTTAACCACTAAACCAGCAAGGGTATCCTTACAGCAGACTTGAAGTTTATTCTGTGTGTGTGTGTGTGTGTGTGTGTGTGTGTGAGTGATATATACATAAACTTAACTATTAAGATAATAGAGAAAAATATAATAAAAATGTAAGATTTTGAATTTTTATGCCAATGAGAACAGTTTGCTTGTTTGACTGCTTCAGAACACGTGGAAGACGCTGTGTTTCAGAACGGTGTGCATATGCATAGCCAAATGTGTGTTTGGCACTAATGTTTCAGGTGGTTAAAAACATCGGTTGTGTTGCCATCTGTTGTTTGAACAGTATCTTTGCAAAGGTTACAAGCACATTAAAAGTAGATCCTTTTTTCGGAACCAATTCTTCCTCATCAGCCAAGCCAAACACTTTTTGACAGTGTAGCTGACCTGCCTATGGACCGTATATTAGCTTAGTGGTTAAAAAAAAAGATCAATTAACTTTTTAGAGTCTAAATCTATTAAATCACTAAGATACACTATAAGACAGATAAAGGACAAAGAAGTGAGATATACAGACAGCGCAGAGATGCTATGCAGGCTGGAATTGCTTTGTTTCACGTTGGTCTGTTTTTGTTGTACTGTTGTAGCCTCTGAAAATGCAGGCATTGCATGAGGGACTTGCTGGTCTGTTCTGTATTTATAATCGTAGTGTTAAGTGCACTTGTAACTGAGCATTCATTGGAAGCACAGCTTAGTCTAACTTATGCTAAGTCGACTCCTCAGCAGCACATAATGTACCCTTTGCCTGACTTTGTATATAACTTTCGACAACTGCCTACCAAATTAAAGGTAATCTGCTGTAAAGTGGTTCTTGCAGTGAGTGGTATCGCGGATACGATTGTAGCAGATTGTATACCGCCGCTTCATACCCCCGGTGTGGACAGGCGGGTCTGCGACCAGCATCTCTATGGCTACAGGACCGGATGGCTGCTTGTCTATGCTGGGATACCTCCACCCCCCCGTTTCCCTCCTCTGTTGAGTCACGACTTTTTATGTTGTAAGGTGTAGTGACCATGCGCTTATGTTGCTGAGGTGTTTTTTATTGGTTCCTACAATGTTCTCCCCACTGGAGTTCAGTCTGGGGGCTGTTTTTTTTAATTCTCCTCTCTCCTCATGTAAATCAGTTTTCCTCTATATCCCCTGTCTTCCTGACCTGTCTACCCCTATAATGTGATGTGTGTGTGTATATGTATGGTCGGGTTGATGGTCAGTTTTTTCGCTGGTACTTGTGACTAGTGACATGGTGTATTGCAACAGCAATAAAGGGTTTCATCATCATCAGAGTATGATAAAATATCGACAAAGTGCCCACCACTACACAGGTAAATAATTCTTTCAGGCTGGTACTCGCCAAGGCTGTCCTGGATAATTATATTCCGTGGGGAGTCAAATCTGAGCTTCACCATGTCAGCAGGTACCATGTTTAATAACTAAAATTAAAGCAACAGTATAGGGCTGCACAATATCACAATGCGATATGTGAAATGTCCACAAGTAATATTGCAATATATACCACATATAAAACAAAAAAGGAGATTAAATGACCCAAAATAAACTACAGCCAGATACAACTTCAGCTGTGTTCATACTATCACACTGAAGTGACTCAAATCTGATTTCTTTATTTTTGCCCGAATGTGACTCAAATCTGATTTCTTTCAGGATTGTGTGGACATACAAATCCAATCTTTTCAAATGTGTGGCACAAGACTGGATACGTATCCGACATGAATGTGAATACTCAGCTCAGAATTCATGTAGTTTGGTGCCTATATGTATGCGGTGAACATTTCTTTGTTGTTAGTGACGCAGATGACTTGTGCAAAAATGTATCAATGTGCGCGTGCAAACCGTTTCGGAGGACAGATGGGTTCACATTAGACGTTAGTTACAGGTCACTAGAATTATGAATGTGAACCGGCAAGATAGTCAAATCTAATCTGAGGGGGGAAAAAAAAGGAATCAGAATTGACAACGTGGCTTGTGATGTGAATGTAACCTTAACTACAGATAGAGTCGGTCAAATAAGTTTGTGCCAGACACAAGACAGCCGAGAAACGTGATTATTGCACATGTGCACATTGTGATAATGCTGAAACGATATATTGTGCAGCCCTACAACAACAGAAGCTTTTTGGAGAGACTAAATATGCATGTCAGTGTTGAAGTAGCAGTTGCATTCGTCACTACTCAATACTTAAAACAAATATATTTTTTCCCATTGTAATGATCAAACGGGCCAGCTTTTGCCCAGGTCTGTGTTAAGATAAAGGTTAAGCGTCGCACACTGACACCTGCTAATGCAAAGAGTTTCATGACTGTCCCTATTGCCATTTGGAGCTATAGAAGCAGAGAGAAGCAAACAAGGACCAGAAGAGTCACATGAATGTTATTACATACCTATTAATGGATTTGTGTATGAGGCACACGTCAAAACTCACCGGTAGCTGGGCCACGTCCTGTGACTCGTCCATACTTAGGGGGAGCGACTGGGCCCGTTTCCACGGCGCTGGAGAACTACAGGTCTATTCTCTCTGTCTGTCGCAAAGATAGACAGCATGCAGCTTTAAGCACGTTCACCAGGTCCACATCCCAACCTAGCACCACCACACTGGCCTATGAAAGAAGCATGTCACAGGAAGCAGTATCCTTGACAAGCCACCTAACATACATTCTGTGAGCATGAATGAATGAATGAATGAATGAATGAAGGCTTCACAGCTTGAGGTACAAATAATTATTTCAATACATGCTATACGGCAAGCGTGGTCCTAACCAATGTGGTGGCCTATCTGTGGCAAAGTGAAACTGGCTGGCGAGTCAGCATCCCCTCAAAAGTTGGTGTCCTAGGGGGCCACCCACAGGATTGACCGCTGGAAGAATTAGACACCATGGGGCCCTCAAACTATGTATGTGTTGTGTATGTGTAGTGTAAGTATATATATATATATATATATATATATATATATATATATATATAAACACTATTATATATAACAACACTATCACAAAAATGGAAAACAGGTCAGAACATTAAAAGATAAAAACATACTGACAATAAATGTGAAGAAGATATACCCACCTATTTTTCAACTGCTTATCCAGTACAGGGTGAAAGGGTAGATTGTAACATCTTATATTTATTGTATTAGCCATTATTGGACCTTATAAGCCTGTTTTCAACTGGAAACCAAGGCTGTCACAGCAAAGTGAGTAACCTAATTTATCTGAACAGGAGGGAACTACAAGTGATGTTAATATCTTTTAATGAATTTGTAGGACAGTAGGGAGCACAGGCACTAAGGAAGTGGATTTATGATGGAGTTTCCAGTCCCAGAAGAGTTCTGGTGAAGCCTTTTTGAGAGACTCTTAACCTGAATTGACTTATTAATTTGTTCTAAATGGATGAAGTACAAAATGTTAAGATATGGGTCTCTGAACTGCGTCTACTTAACAGTTAATAAATAATAATAATAATAATAATAATAATAATAATAATGCCAGTACAAGAACAACAACTTTGAATTATCATAATACCTGCAATTTTAATGCCTACAGCCATAGTACGTAAATAGTTGAATACATTAAACTTTCCCCGAATGCCTACATCTCTAATGTCTCAAAGCTCATTCATGCTTGCCCATTCTCTGCTCTTAATCCATACCATCAGCATCGCAAGGCCATTGACGAACACCTGCTGCTGGGTCTCCTAGCAACTCCATCCACCCAGAAGTGTGAAGGAAAGATAAGATGTAAAACACGTATGCGGAGAGACCCGACCGGCCAATAGCTTGTGGCAGTATACCGACGTGTCTGCAAGCATGGGCACGTTTGTGTGGACAGCCTGTGTGAACTACTGAAGGCTTCCCACTCCTTACACACCGCATATGAGAATAGCATGACATAATAATCATAACAACGTCTAGTATTACCATGCTGCCCTGATAGTTATTTAATGGTTTGCACAAATGTAGCTTAAGAAATGAGTCATGACTGCACAGAATCGTTCAGATTCATCCCACATTCGGACAGCAAAAACAAAGGCTACGAAAAAGGTAATTCTTGAAGAGTTACATCACATTACTCTATTACAGCTGTTATGACAGCCGGTTACAAATACCACTTGGCTGTTTAATTTCTGCTAATCAGGCAGGTTTGCTCATGTAACTGCAATGTCATGCTCATGCCACTTATTTGTATAATATATTGTCTCTGACATCATAAAACATGTATTTTTGTATTGTACGTTTATGTTAGTCAAAAACTAAACTATATTGTCAAATAAAGTGCAATAATGCCTAAATATCTTTGCACTTATAAACAACTCATTAAAAAAATCTTACAATAAGACGATATGTGATTTTATAAACGAATTCAATCTGAGAATATGGGTCAAGTAACAGAGATACAGTCGCGCTTCAAACCGCTTCATCAGGGGACAAGCTGCGGATTTCTCCCAAAACCAAACGTTCGATTGTCCAAAATATGAAAGCACGCTTCACCTAAACACACGTCCACCAGCAGGAACTCGGAAAGCAAAGCCGTGTTATAGAGCATCACAGAGCCGTACGTTTGTGCTGCCGGCTGGCGGCCAACAATAAAGTCAGACATGCAAGCAGGGATTCAAGGACGGGGACTGAAGGTGAAACCCGCGGAGCTCGCCGGTCCGGACCGGACCCAGTTTGCTTTAGTCTTCTTTTTATGCTAATAATCCAGATCGGGTTACTTTATCATCCGTTATCCATGAGCCACAACGATTATAGTTGTGAGGGAATAAACTTTTAGCGTTTAGCGCACTCCGCCAGACTCACTGAAGCGGGTTAGAAGGCTAGACGTCGTCATACAGCAGCACGGAGGCACAAATATACTTACTAGCTAGTTAGTAAGTGATTTGCGTATTGGGTTGCATTTGTATTGGCATGTATTCTTTCGACTGACGCGGCATTCATCTATTACAGTATATTATATCATATATGTGTATATATATATATGTATGCGGTTACGGAAACCGATGCCCCCCCCGCCACAATTATTAAAATGAGCATAAACGGGGAGGGAAAAAAAACTTTCCACTGTACATCTAGCATGACAGCAAGCTTGCTAATGTTACCCTAGCAAGCCGACACACTCGCAGTTCATACAAAGCAGCCTGGCCTTTCACCTAATTAATTAATAAGGACTCGTATAGAATTGTTTATATTTGCGGAATATCGGATAAAATAAAGGAGGACTTACCATTAGTATACGAGGTTTTATTTAGGTCAGCGTGCTCCGGTTTTTCGTAGTAATTCACTCCACTCGCCTCAATCTGTTGTTAAGGAGCACTATTTAGCAGGAAGTGTCGACGGCGCGCCTCTCACCGCGCATGCGCGTGCACGAGCGCTACGGGCGTCCGTGAGCTAGCTTTAGTGCAAGTTTGAGACAAGAGAAATTTCCCCGAAATTTGGAAGTGCATGCGCCAAACAATGAATCTTTTCAGACAACAATAACTGTATGGAGTATTCCATAAAATGTATATCAGTGTGTAACCTTTGGAAATAGGATATTCAGCACCTTTCACCTGCACATACTTTCGAAATTTAAAAATAACGATAAGTTGAGTATAGATTTTAAAATTATGGTCTTATATCCTAAAATATCCATCCACCTTCCATCTGCTTATTCAGTACAGGGTTGCAAACAATTAAAATATACCTGAAGGAACAGACAAAATGACACGTGCAGACATCCACTGCAAAAAAATTGATTTCAGGGAGGTAGATGGGGGGGGGATGGGGGTGCTGGCTAGGCATGGGCAGTACTGCAGTAAGACCCCCTCCCAGCCACAGAACCATCGGTAAATTCGGCCTGGGAGGTTTTATTGCACATTTTATTTTGGTCCCACAATGATCACAACTCTCCACTCCGTATTTTATAATTTTATTGTTCTTAGCAATTGCTTTAAAAGCAGCATTTATAATAAATTTATTGTGTTAGTTGACATGATAAAAATACAAAAGCAGATTGAAACATCTCCATATACTTCACTATCAAGGCTTTTCCACAACCTGAGCTTATGGCACAAGAGTTTTTTTTTACCTACTAGACAGGAATCGAGCTAAAAAAATAAAGCAAGAGGTATCTTGAGGCTTTGAAAAGCCACATTGAAAAAATACATGTCCCACTGAAATGAGCCCCATTGGATGAAGATTTAAAAACATTCAACAGACTGAAAAAAACAGCCCAGAGTGCCACTGGTTTGAACATCCAGACTTTGAAAATGAACACAGACCGAAAAAAACATCACAAGCTCATTGGTTTAAACAACCAGACAGCACAATCTTATTGTTCTGAGTGACCACCAGAGAAAAGAATCCGCCGTACAAACAGAAAACATCATTTTACAAGCGGGGGCCCTGGGTGCCTCTGTGAGTTATAGTGCTCTGGCTGTGAGAAGGTCGCTGGTTCAGAGAAACATCACTACTGGGCCCCCGAACAAAGCTTTTAACCACAAGTGCTCCATGGATGCTGAATGACGTCACATTTCTGTCAGTTTGGACAAGAGCATCCAAATGCATCCAAGGCTTCTAGTCATTTCTAGATCAAAGTGCGCAGATGACATTATGGATTCGACCTTAATCACTCAGCTTCATTCAGGTTATGTTATTGCTTGAGCTCTTGTCAGTTCTGCTTCAGAAATAAAAATATCATCATTTTTTCACAGTACTTTATAGTAATATATGTGTATTTATATCAGGGCTGCAGTAATGTCACCGGAAGTCAGGAGTGGCTGAGTCCAAGTCTGAGTCATTATATACAAAACTGTGTTTGTTATATACGCATTATACATAGTCATTATACAGAAATGCACAAATATCAATACAGACATATGTAATGTACAAAACAGGAGTGTACTGGTTTTATTAAAACATTTTGTACAATAACCTTAGATTTCATCGATTGTTAATCAGAAATATGATACCTAGCAAAGAAGTATTTGTATCAGTACTACAATACCAGTTAGTATTCAGTACTGTGGTAGCACAACAACATCTATAACTTTCAGTGGTGGGTTGGGAAGCAGACATGTGAACCTTATTGGTAGCGGACCCTCCCTAATGCGATATACCCATATTTGTTTGTCAGGTCTATCAGTAACTCTAGACGTAGGGGTGCTGAGAGTGTCTCTGGGGGGGTAAAGGACCTCGTTGAAGGAGCCTCAGATATACTGAGAGCAGACTTGAACCAGTGAGCTTCTGATTACAGGCACAGAGACACTGAGCCACACATTGCCTCAAGTACTATACTGCACTGTACTCAGCAACAACTGAGTATTGTAGAGCAGTGTGCCCATGTCTATAGTTTTTGTCAAGGAAAATATTTGTGTACACAGTTTTAATAATAATTTCAAAACAAATTCTGTTTTCCTGATGCACCGAAATTGCACCAAACCATGAAGCCTAGCAGACAGCCATAGTCATGTACATTATAGAATCCAAAATTTGCCCAAACTGAAGTCTCTGCACACACTTGCTCATTGATGATAGTACTGTGTAAGACTCACACATATCAGTCACTTAACAAAACAGGGCAGTGTGCAACTGGGGGGGATATATTAGTAGTATGTAAACAGCATAATTACAGTAACCTACGTTTAATGTGATACTTAAAAATTAATATTTCTCTCACGAGAATCTAATACTTGCCACCGTGGAGAATCACGATTTGTACCATTTTCCCCATAATAAGCACTGGTAGACACATTTAGTAGGATAGTAGATTTTCATGTTTTAAAATGAACTATTAATGTATATTGCAGGCTTTAGATGTCTTTTTATAATTACAAATCGCAGTGTCACAAGCAACTGAGTCCAAGTCATGAAACTATTCAGTCCAAGTGCAAGTCCGAGTCACATATGTCTCAAGTCCGAGTCCAAGTCACGCAAAAATGCAACTCAACTGGGACTCGAATCCTGGACTTGAATAACACAACCCTGATATGTATATATACACACACAAAACATGGTTGGTCCATAATTCATAGATAATCAGAATCTTAGTCAAGCGTTTTGTTGTGCGAACACATTTAATGCAGCCAGGCTTTGCTGAAACTCTGGTATAGACAGACACTCAAGCTGCACCAAATGCATCTGAAAAGGGAGGATGTGAGACTCAGGATGTAACATGGAGAGGAGAACATCATCGTAGTCTAGATTTTGACTAAACTTTTTTCTGTGTTACCATTAGCTTGTGCAGTTTATAAATCAGCCACGGCCACTTTATGAAACCTGCCCAAACTTTCTAAACTTCTATAGAGAGCATTAGCAGTGAGTTTACGTGACATTTTATTTATGTAACATATATTTTACAATATAAATTCACAAAATAAATCTGGAATCAAAAATAGGTTGTGCTTACAAAGATGTACACGAGCTTGTACTCTAGCCCTGGAATTCTCACATCCTCTGTGTTCACACATTCCTGGTCCACTGACCACATCAGAGAGCTTGCACCTCAAACTCCGTGTTGCTGATTAGAGGTGAAAATGCGGTCGACCGCGCCACCCAGCAGACCGGGAAAGAGGTAGGTCCCCCCTAATCTAAGGCCTGGTCGAACGAAGAAGGTCCATATGAGAAACCGGGAAACGCACCAGCAGCCTCCCTCATGCTACCGGTGACCGTGATGCAGTCAGAGTTGCACAGGGAACCAGGCACTGGGAGGTGGGTGAACTCAGGGTCAAAATGCCTCAAATCAGTAGGCCCAGCCTGTAGGGCAGTGGGAAAGGATAACATGGTACAACATGTCAGCACCGATTCTTTCAACTTTGGTAATCAAATCGGTACACGCCTCAACTGTGCTGCTCACCAGAGGAGGGACAAAAGGGGGCGGGGTCTTCTTGGCCATCAAGTCATCCCAGTTGATGGGTGAGAAGAAGGCGTGGCTCCGCACCTCCATCTATAGGGGATAAGAGACACGGATCCACCTCAGCCCACGCCTCCGGAATTGCCGGCTACACCCAACCTGATGCTGTGCAGAAACATGCTTGTAGGCCAGATGAGAATACAAGCCTCCGTGGAACGCACTAGTGTGTGTGTGCACAGTACTCACAAAGTCATGGCGTGCCCCCATTCTCTGAGTTCGGTCTTTATGCAGCAGAGCTTCCAGCAAAGCCCGACCAGCATTAGACACATTGGGCTTGAGCACTGGGTCCTTGTTCAGAATGTCATTGTACATTTCATCTGTATTGCTACTGTAAAACGGAGGCTGTAACACAATTTGAAAGAGTGACAATTTTGTGTTAGCCTTCTCCGTAGCATGCGTGATGATGGGTAACCAGCTTTCAGACCAAGCTTGTGCCGCAAACATTCCTATTCAGTGCTGATATATTTTTCAGTGAAAACTACACAGTGTGAACTAGAACTCTCAGGATGCAGAGCTCGGCATGCGAGAACTGCGTAGCTGTGGTTGTGTGGGAAGGTGAGCTCTCTACTCACCAGGCCGTACAGCATCTCATACAGAACAGCCCCCAGGCACCACCAGTCCACTGTGCGGTCATACGCCTGCTTCTGCAACACCTCAGGGGCCAGGTACTGAGGACGGGGTCACATGACACTCATCAGCCACGGGATTCCGTTTTTTGAGGATGGTTAAATTGATGTAAGTCGGACCTACTTCTGGGGTCCCACAAAACGTGAAGGTGATGTCATCGTGCTCCAGACTTTCCTTGCAAAGGCCGAAGTCCGTCAGCATGATGTGGCCCTGTGAGTCCAGCAGGATGTTCTCTGGCTTCAGATCCCTTTAAGGAGGAGCAGAGAGCTGCCTGTCACTGGACCGTGTCCCCGAATCTATAGCATCACGCTTAGCTCATCACTCAATGCTGTATCAGATGCTCACAAACAGAGTAGAGATGTAGCCTGCAATTTTCTTTACATCCATCCATTTTCCATAATCGCTTATCTAGTAGAAGATTGCAGGGAACCAGGAGCCAATCCTAGGAAGGACATGGCACAAGGCAGGGGACGCCCTGGACGAGATGCCAGTCCATCCCTGGGCATACACTCACACTCATGGTCACACACTATAGGGAATTTTGAAACACCAATTCACCTAACTGCATGTTTTAGGACTGTGGAAGAAAACAGGATTTCGTGGAGGGAACCCACGCAAATATGAAGCGAACACGTAAACTTCACACACATGGCAACCGTGTCCTTTTCTAAACTGAAGTACAAGCGATGCAAGTCGAGGCCACCAGGGGGGAGCTCTGATATGACCACATGACGTACCTGTATATGATGTGTATGCTGTGCAGATAGCCTAGTGCACCAGCTATCTCCGCTGCATAAAACCGGGCACGGGGTTCCAGGAAAACCCGCTCACGCTGGAGGTGGCAAAATAGCTTGAGAGAGGGGATACGCGGCATTAATAGACACACACAGGCAGCCATGTTAGGAGCAGTCACAGCTGATCACACCCTGGGTACCGTCCAGAGCGGGGCTCACCTCTCCACCGTTGGCATAGTCCAGCACAAAGTAGAGCCTGTCAGAAGTCTGGAAGGAGTAGTGCAGGCCCACCAAGAAGGGGTGCTGTAGGTTCTTCAGGAGAACACTGCGCTCAGCCATGATGTGCTTTTGCTGAAGGGGAATAACAGTACTGAGAAATCACATCTGCTAGAAGAATGTCTCCTCCTCTATATGACCAAACTCTCTCCCCATGCACCTCAGACGCCCATTTATTTTAGCCAATAAATATACCAAACAATAAGCTCCAAAATATTATTTCTTTATGGGTGATCGCCTTACTATATACCCCTACTATCACAGGCCCACAATGAGTAATGTTCACCTCTTTCTTCTTCAGTACAATCCTCTTCTGAAGGACCTTCACAGCATAATACTGGGAAGTTTCTTTGTGTCTGGCCAGAAGAACCTGGTTAGGCAGAGAGGCATTGTGGTATGTTAGCTAAACTCCCCCACTAACATTCAGCTATGGAGACTGATAGCATCTGTCAAATCACCTTGCCAAAGCTTCCTTTGCCAATGACCTTGAGGTAGTCAAAGTCACATGGTCTGACTCTGCAGAAGAGAGAGAAGAGCGACTTGGCTTGGGCAAGGAAGGTAAGACAAGGGTTATGAGAGCAAAATTGGTGAATGTTTAATACTTACTGGCTGTCCTCAGCAAGGGACAGCTAGAGGAAGAAGGGAGGAAGGATTAATTTTATTACATATTTAAAGGAATCCGTCACTCGTATCAGCGTAAGTGGTTAGGAGATAGATGTATGGATGTATGGATATTTTTTGGGGGTAAATTGAAATGAAAAGCTCTCATTATCTTCTAAGGACCCATGCTCACCGAATTTACTTTGAATCCTCCGTCAGTCTCCTCATTATGGTTCTCGTCAATCTTTAGGTACGTTCTGAAATACGACCTGGAGACACAGCGGCAGAAATAGCTTAAAATAGTTATGGATCGCTTGTGTTTACCACTAGGGGGCAATATCACGCTTATTTCCCCCTCAGAAGAACACCGAGAACCATAATCATACACTGAGAGCAACTTCTACAAAGAAAATAATCTGGAGAGCTATGTGTTTGAAAGATATAGGGGGTAAAAAAACTAAATTCATTTTTGATCCTATTTCTAAAAAGTCGTGGTAGCTATTTATTGGATTGCGAAGGATGCATTAATTGGCGACCACAGGTTACAAGTATGACCTGAATTCTGGGTTTCACCAGGAGAAGGGGAATCTTGGACGCAGTCATGTGTTCATATAGGATTTTATGGTTATCCCTGGTCTCGAAGGAATTAGCACCATCTTGTTAATAAGTCAGTACGGCTACTTCTGTTCTGGTGCCTGCAGGTGGACTAAGATGGTTCCACAGGACCAGAACTGTCATTCAAAACCACTGTCTGGAGCTCACAGTTAATTGGATTAAGGAAGATATCCTGAGTTTAGCCTGCGACTCAGACATGGGGTGTCGGGTCATGATAGGGTTATGAATGAACTGGCGCCAAGACCTTCTAAAAGAACATATGTACACTAACAGCTAATCTACAGATTATACGGGCAGGATGTACCTTTCCATTATTACTACGTTTAAGGGGCTTAAAACTGTATAGGCATTAGGCAGCATATGGATATGAGAAGAAGACTAAAGAGACCACAGGCCAAATTGATATTTCCTTGCAATACGTGACAATTAGGTGATGTCATAGTTTTTCCATCCGTCACTTACCGCGGATATAAACTGGAAGTCAAAATTAGCTTCTGAATTAATTCGTTCCAACCAAGTTTTCGCTCCTTGATGAAACCTTAGATAAAATGGAAATCAATAAAGACAAAACCATCATAAATAAATGCTTAATTCGTTCACGTGTAGTTGACATTTTCAACCAGTGAAATCTATTATTACATCTGTTTATGCATTTGGTGTTCCCTGTCAGTAAATTCAATACATGAATTCAGGAAAATGATTAGAGTATGTATTATTAAAAAGAATTTGAGAAATCGGAATGGATTGTGCAAAAACATCTACAACGAATAAACATCTAATGTACATAAATAATAGCGATGGAATATAACCAAC
>JAODKE010000051.1:18237609-18257865 GCA_026779605.1 Mormyrus hasselquistii
CCCAATATTAAAAAAACAATAATCTATAGTACTACAAATAAGACAGACTCCATACTGCTGTACAGAAATTATTTCAGAAAAGATTTCACACAGATTAACTTGAAGCAGACTCAGTGGAATCTAAAACAATATATCTAATTTTTCATGTGTTTCTACAATCTATAATGATTTTCACGAGAATCTATTAAAACTATTGCTATTTACTTAGTACCAACTTTATAGAAATAAGATAACGTTAGAGCCATTTTATTTCTCAAAAAGCAATGTTACATGAATATGATGAATATGTGTATTGTAAGAGAAAAAGAGCAAAAAGCTCTATTGTGTTCAATGATACCCATCAAATTTGACCCATTATGGTGACATTTAACCCAGCTAGTGAAAAAAAGTAAAAAAGAAATGTGATATAGCACATAGTGGTGGAACATATTTATAATGGTCTAAACCACTGGTGGAGGAGGCGTGGGGGGGGGGGGGGGCTGTTTGCATGTAACTCACCCCTCGGTGTCCTAGAGGGTCATCCCCCCCCCCCGTGTCCCAGAGTGCCCTTTTGACTCCCCCTCAGATGGTAAAAATAAATGATTTAGGTTGCCTCTTTGCACAGTAATTTATTAAGATGTGCCCTCTAGGGCAAAAGAATTTGATGATGTGTCATAATGTGTGCCCTTCCTGCAATGTCGGGCAAGAGATGGGGGGGGGGGGGCACTGGTGGACTCAGGAGGGGGACAAGCTGTCATTTCTGATGGCTGGAACAAGCTCTAGATGACCCTGAATAAGATAAGTGGTGAAAAAATATTCCTAAAGTGCCCTTTAGAGCAGCGAAAACGCAGCTATTGGCTGCCCTTCGCAGGTCTAGTGCCATCTGCGCTGCCCCCTTCAGGTGAGATGATGATAGAGCAAGAGAATGTGATGAAATACAGTGGATATAAAACAGCGCACATAAAAAGTGCACACATCCCTGTTAAAATGTTATGGCTTCGTGATAATGTAAAACAATGAGAGTACAATAGATTGCTTTGAAAATCTGCCTACCTTTAATGTGACCTATAACCAGTACAATTCAATTCTATACAACACAATGCTGTACAATGCAATGCTGTTGAATTTATTGCAAAAAATTAATTACAGTCTGATTAATTGCACTAAAATTAGTTTATAAAACATAAAATTGAACTATGTGCTTAATATTTATATCTGTTCTTAGATCAATTAGTTTTGTCTAATTGCTTTATAAAATTAATAACATTGAATAAAACTTTTTAGTGTAGGTAGGTGGATGGATGGACAGAATTAAATAAATATTAATTACAAATTACAAATAACTGTTGATTAATATGTTTACATAATGTAAGATTCCACATCTCAAAAAATAGGTTTAATTTGATTAATTCATATTTCATTTAATGCATACAACAAAATGAATATTACGCAAGACCAGAAAATTTCCCGATATTATACATGTGATTGGTAAGGCTTTTAGGTGCCTTGTGAGGCTTTTACCTGCCTAAAGGTTGCTGGATCATGCTCAACCTCAGCAGAATAGTCACATGTGTAAAGGCCCTTGAGCCAAGCCCTTAATTCCTAACAGGACTGGAAACAGCATCAGGCTCATGCTGGCTGAGGCACTTGTGTCAGGCCTGGTATCACTTTGCACCGGATGCTGAATAGGGCTCATTGTTTTAAATGGCATTAGCAAAGTCATTTCCTAAACTTGGGTTTACTCATAAAATTCATAAATTTACCCAAAAACAGT
Source organism: Mormyrus hasselquistii (assembly GCA_026779605.1). Taxonomy (NCBI): domain Eukaryota; kingdom Metazoa; phylum Chordata; class Actinopteri; order Osteoglossiformes; family Mormyridae; genus Mormyrus; species Mormyrus hasselquistii. The sequence goes on from JAODKE010000051.1 coordinate 18,239,363, forward strand.
GAGGGCAAAAATGACAGTTACTTTTGTTTTACATTTTATGTATTTTAAACAGACACTTTCTGGCACCCATACTGCCAGAATATTTCCTTGTTTAATTATTTTTTCACAATTTAGTTTTGTGATCAGTGTGATTGATTTTGCTGCTTAAATAAAAAGTTCACTTGCTTAAATAAAAAGATTTTGATGCAATTTAAAGTCCCATTTTTTTCCATGAGCGCATCAAATTCAGATCCGGGCCGGATAACCTGTTATATTGCTGGCTATGGGTGGAGTTTGGCCCAGATCTGGTATGAATGCATGATCCTTAACTGTTCCAGATCTCTCCTGTTGTGCATTTGGACTTCATTTCTGCTCTGTTCATCCAGATCTGCTGTGTGGATCTGTTCCGGAGCCTGTGATACCTACGGGCGGATCTGGTGCAGAGTCATTTTGTGATCTGGGATCTTCAGGGATGATTTCTTTGATTATTTTACCACTGTAGCGCTGGAACTTTTCAGTTTTGGCTTATGGCAGGCTTCCCCAATTCCAGGCCTAGAATTTTCAGATTTCCCAGTTCAAACACACTGCAGGATTTGAGTCTGCCCGGGATGTGAGTCAAACAAGCTGCGTCATTGAAAGGCAAATACAAAAGCAACTAAAAACTGACAAACGAAAAATAACTACAACTGAAACCTATCTAAAAGCAAGTCAAATACAAAAAACAGAAACCCTATATATCCATTTTCTGTGAGGGGCTTTGCCCGGTGTCAGTACAGATAATGAAAAGTAATCGGCCATTTTGTGAGCATTTATGCATCACAAGACATGCAAGACATGCATTTCTGTAAGTGGTAAGAATGCAGGTATGCAGATTTGGCAGATGATCTAAAGCTCTATATTACTCAGATGGTTTAATATTTTAAGGGTTTAACACGATAGACTCAGATCCTGCAGTGATAGCACTTACCAAACCTAATAATTAACTGATTAAGACGTGTTTAAGCAGAGAAAACTGCAAATTGTGTTGGATTCTGGCCCTACAGGACAGGAATAGGGGAATAGGGTTAGATTGATGCAGCGTGGGACTGGGCTGCCTGCGGCCCACAAACTGCATCCTGCCCCCTCCACACTTTATCTCGCCCTCTAGTTATACTAGTAAATATTACTTGTATGTTTTAGAAATTAACCAACAGGCATGACCACTCTGAGGAGCTGGAAACAGTTATCGGGAGAAATGGCGAATATTTGGTTGATCCAGCATGAATAGTGCATTCTTTTCGAAGCCTCCCATCCGGTCATTACTGATGAGGACTCATGTCTGTGTCCAGCACTTATTTCTGTTTTCTAGAAATACTGTGCGTCGTATTATCCATCCATCCATTTTCCTTTACCACTTCACCCATTCTGGGCCATGGCGGGTCCAGGGCACATCCTGGAGCCTATGGGAGCAAGACAGGAAACAACCCAGGATGGGGTGCCAACCCATCGCAGGGCACAAGGCAGGGAACAACCCAGGATGGGGCGCCAACCCATCACAGGGCACAAGGCAGTGAACAACCCAGGATGGGGCGCCAACCCATCACAGGGCACAAGGCAGGGAACAACCCAGGATGGGGCGCCAACCCATCACAGGGCACACTGACAGCAATGAGCAGGTTGGTAGCTACAATTAACCTGAGTGTGTTTTTGAGATGTGGGGAGGACATTGGAGAATCCAGAGGAAACCTCACGACGTCAGGGGGAGAACCCGCAAACTCCACACACACGGAACCCTGGTGGCGACTTCAAACCTGGTTACGACAGTGCGAACCACTGTGCCACCTTCCCGGCCCATGTTGCATTATGTGCGTCTTAAAATCTCTCGCTTAGACTTAGGCTTGGCCAGTACTACTGTAACAAAATTAGCTGACACCCAAGCCTACAGTACAGCTCATGTACTTGTCATGGATCATGTTGCACTTACTCTTTTACACTTTACTTGTGTGGGTTTTACAATATACAGTGGTAAACCGCATTTTGCCGATATTTTGAAACAATATGTTGATTTCTTGTTAACATACTAGCCTATCTGTGCCTATGCATTTCAGTACTTTCGTGCTAATTTAAGATGTTCTGCAGCCTAACTAGAGAAAACTGTAGGGTTCGGTTGTAAACGTGTTACGTCACAAAATCAATATAATTAAAATAGGTGCATTACACTTTTATATTGCTTGCATGAACTGGGTTAATACCGGAGTGGCTAATCGAGATAAAACTGGAACCCCCGCACTCGACATATCAAATTCACCCTATCATACTCCTTAATATCTTTCATGGCCCAACTGAAGACCCCTGGTGTTCTGTAAGTGAATAGACAGTGCAGTGCTGGAGAGTATCATTGCTCTCAGCCAAATGATGCAACCAGACTTCCTATCATGTATCAGTGAGAAAAAAACCAACCGTGTTGATCCCTTAGAGAGAGGCCTTGCCAGGCCTCCCTACAGTAACCCTACAGCAGAGGGAGAATGTGCAGCTCAGCGTCTTTCTGCAGCCTGCTCCCAGCCTGGGGGCTCCTAGAGGAAGGCGTGTGTCGGAGTCACGGCCAAACACTCAGCGCCTTTCTGCAGCCTGCTCCCAGCCTGGGGGCTCCTAGAGGAAGGCGTGTGTCGGAGTCACGGCCAAACACTCAGCCAGATAACGTCAAGAGCTGCTAAGAACCAGTTTTTGTATTTTTGATAATTTCTCCTGTCCGTAAATTATGCACAAATTCTGAATTTCAATCATTGAAGTCACTGCAGTAAATGTTACAGTGGTCAGCTTTGTTAATTTAGTTAGATTTATTTATGTGAAATGTCTGTTTTATATATTTTTTGGTATATTTTTTATCTTTATAATGCACTGTAGGGGACCTGTGTGGAACGACATTTCAATACATTGTATACTGTGTATATTGCTGTATTGACAATAAACCAATATTAATCTGAATCTGAATCTTAATCCTAATCTTAATCTTTGATTTTAGGTATCAGGCATGTGTCTGAAGTTTCCCAATAGACAAAAAAATTTGCCAATTTAACATGAACCACCGTCGGTTCCATAGGGTCATAAACGGCTAACGCTCAGAAACGTGAAACGCAATAACAGCAATGTCTTTTTCCAAATTTCTCAAAATCATTTTCCATTGTTTTGTTCAGATAAGACTGTTTGCTGATATAAAACTATGAGAAAGGACTGTCCTGTAAGTCTGCATGTGACTGGTCTGCTAACAATATAAATCCATCAGTGTGCGGTTGACGCAGATTGGACAGCTTGCTTACAGAATAGACCCGGTGATGCAAACTCAGTAGCACTGATGCACTCTCAGGAGTCGTACCAGAACATTGTGCAATAATGCCGCATTATGTAACTCGACTAAATGTAACAAGTATTAATCATAGTGTGGTGTCACTCTTTATTAGAACTTTTGGCTGCTTCACAGAGATGCAGAAGTCACCCGAAATGGATCAGAAAAGCACACTGGTGCAATAATAATGTGGTGACAATAATAATAATAATTATTATTAATAATAATAATAATAATAATAATAATAAAGGCTAATATTGCATTATAAATTTATAATGCAGGCTATAAATTTGATATATTTTTCCGATGGGACAGAGACCGACAGCTCTCCGGAAAAAACAGAGGAGGTGGACTCTGCATTTATGTCAACAAAGGTTGGCACACAAATTGCTCTGTAGTGGGCAGACATTGTTCTAAGGCTATGGAGTATTTAATAGTGAAATGTCGCCCTCACTATTTGCCGCAGGAATTCGCAGTTTATAGTGGCTGTTGCGTGCCTCCACATGCTACCGCTAACCATGGTCTCAGGGAACTGTACGGCTTTTCTGTCATTGCGAAGGCCCACCAGCGCCTCCGTATCTTGAGGAAGCTGAAGAGAGCAGGACTGTTGGCTGATGTCCTCCGGTCCTTTTACAGCTGTGTGGTGGAGAGTGTCCTGACCTCCTGCCTAACTGTGTGGCGTGGCAGCTGCACGGTGGCAGAGAAGAGGCGCTACAGAGGGCGGTAATATCTGCCCAGAGGACCATCGGGTGCAGCTTATCCCCCATCGGGGACATTTACATCACCAGGTGCAGGGGAAAAGCCTCCTGCATCCTTCATGACCCCAGCCAGCCTGCACATGAGCTGTTCACCCCCCCGCCGTCGGGAAGGAGGCTGCGCTGCATCAGAATAAAAACATCCAGACTGCGAAACAGCTTCTATCCGGCAGTTAAACTGCTCCACCACCCAAGTACATTTTGCACTACAATTACTTGCCTAGTCACTCTGTCACTTACTCTTGGAATTGCACTGATCATTTGAATTCGCTACTTCCATACTGTACATGATTTTAATTTTAAATGTCTACTTCAGAGGTTTTACCTTAGCTCATTTTCAGTTAAGACATTTTACTCTAGCATTTTGCTATTTATTTTATCTATTTATTGTTTAGTAGCACGCTGCACACACCGAGACCTGAGAATCTGTGTTTCGTTCTAATCATGTCAAGTGGTTTGAATGACAATAAAGCTTGATTCTAATTCTATTTCTAATTTTGTTGTTATTGCATAACACGGTGTTACAGGAATCCACTGACACAAACCCAACACTGTAAATCTAGCAGCACCAGGCATGAAAGGAGCTGAGCTGTTCAACAGTGAAGGCCCCTTGTATGGTACGCTATTGGCCCTGGATCAGCTCACTGTCAGACAGGACCAAGCCCAGCTCTCCCCATGCTTTCCGCTCAAAGCTGTCAGTCATTCTGTTTAATGCTTCCAGACTCTTCTGAAGATTGAAGCAGTTTCATCCACGGTGTCTCTGTATATACTGCAGAATGGCCCCACCGAGCCACTCTTGAAAATTGAGATATACTTAAAGAAACCGCGTTAAATGGATTTTATGTAAAGCAGCTTGCATTTGTATTTACCTCAGAAACACATATGAAATACCACATCCAATAACACTTTTCATCATTTAAATGAAAATATTGTGGGAAAAAGTATGAAATGAAAAGAATTGTGATCCACGGCTAACCTTCAAAACAATTTTTAAAACTATTTCTTATAAGGCAACAGACTTGTTCAGAAGAAGTTTCTGAAAGCATGGTTAATTAAAGTGCCATCTTATTGTTGAAGAAAAGAATTAATGCCTACAGCACACAAAGGCAGGTGGAAAAACTGGGGAAAAAACTAGATAATCTGACGTGCTCGCTGCAGAATTGTCCATTTATAGAACCACACTCGTGCACTTATGCTGCGTACGTAGATGAGACACGTGACAAAAGTGGAAAAGGAGAGATGCGGACACTTGGACACATGCACTAGCAATAAAAATCGCTAATGTATTGATGGAGTCTCAGCCACAGGTGTTGGAATTGCTGATTACGTAAGAGTCCGTATCATCAATGCGACAGATATTGCCTATTGCCTACCAAAAACCCAAAGTTACATTTGGTCAATTACTGTTGTAATTGGATTTTATGAAAAGTGCCTTGCATGGCATCCACACCCTCTGATGGGAAAAAAAAATCAATGGAACATAGCAAGAAAGAAAAATTTAAGAATAAAAGACAAATCGCCTATAGCATTTAAAAGCTCCAGTTGAACCCTGCCTAATGGTAATTGAATGGTAATGGAAATTAAACAGACATGTCCCAAATGATGATAAGACAAAGTACAAGGGGTACAATTGGGGGGGAAAAATCTATGTTTTATTTAGATTTAAATGAAAAATATCATGTCTAAAATTATGAATGTCCTTCTCAATAGTCAATGAAAAAGCCTTTATTGGATTTTACAGTATCAAACGCTTCTTATCATTTCTGACAAGCTATTGTATGTATCCACTGGTATTTTTGACCATATTTTGTAATGAATATCTTTGAATTTGGGTGGCCTGACCATCACCCTGATCTTTAGTTTGCTCCACAGATTCTTTGCTGGATTCAAGTCGGGACTCTGGCTGGATCAAAAACCTTAATATTACTGTCAGCAAACCATTTCCTTACCACTTTTACTGTGTGTTTCAGATCATTGTCATGTTGGAATGTCCAGTGCTGCTTATGGCCAAGTTCCTCAGCAGACTACCTGACGTTTTTTAGAGAATCTTGATGCAACCTTCTTTTTTTATGGTGCCATTTACTTTGATTAGGTGGCCCGGCCCATTGGCTCAAAAACACCCCCAAAGCATTAAGTTCCCACCATGCTTGACTGTGAGGATGGTGTTGTTGGTGCTGAATGTGCCTCCTTTTGTACACCAAATGAAAGCCACATCATCGAGTTTTGTACTTAAAGCCACAAAATAAAAGACCAGAAGTCTTGTTCTTTGACTAAAAGAGTTTTTGCAAAGGTTAAGCGTGCTTTTCTGTGCCTTTTTTGAGAAGTAGTGTCCTCCTTGGTCTACATGCGTGGAACCCAGCAGTACAGCAGTATGCAGTACCCGTTGGACTGTCTGCCTTGAGATGATAGCCCCAGTATGACAGATTCATCAGCAATGTAGGGCTACAAGAATGATTCCTGGTCTTAGAGGAATGTCTTATGAGGAGAGGTTAGCTGAGCTGAATCTGTTCAGCCTCGAGCAAAGGAGACTAAGGGGGGACATGATCCAGGTACAATAGATTCTAACAGGTCTGGATGCCGCTCAACTAAATAGTCACTTCAATATTAGTTCAAATACATGAATACATGGAAATTGGCAGGAGACCATTTTAAACTGGATTTGAGAAAGCACTTCTCTACACAGTGTGTAGTTAGAGTATAGAATAGAATTGTTACTCTCCCTGGCCTAGGGCTGTCAGGGAGAGGTACAGTAGGTGTGTGTCTGTAGTTGGGAACAAAGAGGCACAAACCATTAGTTGGCGTTCAGCTTGGCTGCAGAATTTAATCTATATCTCAATTCCAATTTTCACACACAATAACATAACATAACATGTATTCCTGAGCCAACAATAGATCCGTTGTAACACCAGGTATGTATAGTTACAGTCTATATCACATGTGTCAAGGCCCGCGGGGCACATCCAGCCCGGCATACAATTATACCCGGTCGGCAAGATCATTTTGTATGTGTTTTATCCACAGGCAGTTATGACTGTCTTCTATGCAATACTATGCTTAGGGCAGGTCATTAAGCACACACTACCTCGGACTGACATAATGTACACATTTACTCAGACTCTCATACTGTAATAGGATGACTGTCTTTGTTGTTCTTATTTCTCTTATTTATTACTCTAAATTATGCTGCTAAACAGAGAGCTACTAAACTCTTTTTTTCACTTCCTGTAATAGTGACAATAAAGATCTATCTTATCTTATATCACATGTGTCAAACTCAAGGCCCACGGGGCACATCCGGCCCGGTGTACAATTATACCCGGCCCGCAAGATCATTTTATATATATATATTTTTAATTGCCCAGTGATATGAAGCACCGATAACCCACAAACTACAAATCCCATAATGCTGCGCAACGGCTGCCTTGCCGAACGATATCGCGTCAATTACAACGGATCAATCAAGCGTCTGTTGATGTATACAACCTTAATTTCAAGTCAAAGCTAGCCCCTAACAATGACCAAGAGAAAAGCTGATTCTAAAAACAGAACCTTTCAAAACCGGTGGGAGGCTGGATATATGTTTACTGACATTGCCGGTAAACCGGTGTGTCTTATTTGTGGAGCTGTGGCAGAGAGAGAATATCCACAACACAAACGGGGTATTTTTCATGCATGAATTACTCGTTTAGCCGGATGTGATTGTTTACGCTTTCGCATGATCCGGTGGCCTGTATTACGAAGCGATTGGCCTCTATGGTGTTTTAGGGTTCCTCCCTAGCGGTAAGCGCCATCTAGTGACCTGTTTAAGTACTGTCCCTGACACAGTGTTCACAGCAGAGCACCAAGTAAAATAAATTTTAAACTTATAACAATAGCAAACAGTAGGAAAATAAAAAATATTGGGGTGTCTTATTTTAAGTCATGTAATACCTTTATAAACTGTACCACTATGAACATTATACTCATCATTTTCACTTTTTAAAATAGCATTCCCCTTAGTATAACGCTAGCAAAACTCTGGGTTCCTTTAAATCAGAGCTAGAGAAGATTTTAACTCTGAGCTATTATAACTCTGAGCCTTCTCTCATTTGTAAATTTCTTAAATTCTTATGTAGATATAATTTCTGATAATAATTTGACTTAGGATTCTGAGGACATACTACTTCCTTTGAGCCTATTTTTCACTAATGTTTGAAGGAATTGAAAATATCTGAGAATCATATGGAAAAGGGAACATGAAGATTATATAAAAATATATTGGGTAATTACCTAATATTCCAAACTAACAGAAAACAAGGAACTGTCTGGGACGACAGCAGGTCAGGGCGACCTGGCCCAGACACTGGGGAGATGAGCTAATGGGAGTGAGCAAATGTTACTTATCTTTAGCTCAAAATAAGGAGAAGTAATGAAAGATGCTGATCCAACTAATGTTTCTGAGGGAGAGGTTGAGTACTAACAAACTACTTTGATGTCAAAAAGCGGCAGTCACGTTTAGGGAAAATACCAGAAGAAGGGGGGTGATGCCCAAGTGGGCCATAAAAGCAGACACCCCACACCACCCAGTGGAGCCTCTTCCTGTACATGCTGAATGTATGTCAGTGGTCGCTCCCGATTGCAATCGATTGACAGAATAAAGCGGTGACTTGCAGCTACTCCTCGTCTCTTCGTGAATCTCTTCTCATCAAACGGACCCAGCTGGAGACGGTGAACTCCAACATGTTTCAGTCATTTTGATTCACCTAAAGTGCACTTAAACCTCAAACTTATAGTTGATAGGGGAACATGCTTAAAGGCTCATTTATGCTCAGTGTTAAATACATACACAGATATATTCTCTGTTTATTTTGCCTGCATTTGCCAGGATATTGTTTCAACCAGCCAATTGAGTATCAAGAGTCACTGTCACAGAGTACTCAGCTGGTTGGTTGAAATAAAATCACCTCTGGCATTCTGAAAACTTATGGATATAGACGAGACAGAGCAGTACCACCAGAAATCATGGGGTCAGGGTCGGCAGTAGTTCAAGCAAACATTTATTCCATCCATCCCTGGGTTCCTTTAAATCAGAGTTGGATAAGATTTGAACAACTCTGAGCTATTAGTTAAATTCTCCCCAAACGAGCTTGATGGGCCGAATGGCCTCCTCTCGTTAAATTTCTTGTGTATGTTCTTATCCTTTTTCTGAAACTGATTGCCCTTTATATGTAGCATATTCTCTTCACTATTTGTTTAATCTTTATTAATTTTTTCTCTCTCCATTTATTTTTAACCAATCCCCAGTATTTCGTACGTTGCGATTTACTACTCTCATCGATTGCGTTATGTTTACGGTGTTTCGTTGTTTATTGAACTCACAACTCCATTCGCGTGCACTACCTTGCAGATGACAACTGAATTGCGTGGCATACCTACAAAGCGCATGCGTTTAAAATGGTTTAAAGTGTCGTGAACGTATGACGTCGTTCTTAGTCGGCCGACGGATGGGGTTGGGTGGTATGGCTTTTGTGTTAGTAGAAGTGTTGGTGTCAAGAAAATATGGAGTTAAAAAGCGGTATATGTATGCTTCGACTCCACCGTAACGTTCGTCACTTCAACGGTAAGAGCGCATATTACTTTATGTTTTGTGTAGTTCGGGTTCGTAAAGGAAATAAGAAAAAAACCATGCCTTACCTTTATATTAATTATTGGTTCTAGCAAATCTTGTTACGTTTTGTACTTAAAGTTATTAGTTGAACTCAATCATGAGGAACTTTATAACCATGAATAAGATGTAACCAACAAGCCCTAATGCTGTTTGTTTGTCACGTGTTTGCCACGTGTTTGCCACAGGCCCATATCCGTAAATGAATTCCGAGGTGATCCCGGCCACTTTCGGGGATTTTACTACGTGCCTGGTGAACTACTGTTACATTTGTAAGCCAGTACATTATTTTGGCGGGTTAGGTTCTGTACATTAAGTATAGCTTCTTATCGTAACAATGTGGAACATTTATTAACTAACCTGCGCTCTACTCTTTCAGATGCGTGTTGTAATGGCCGCCTACGAGGACGATAGAGGATATCTAGTATCTATGCTCTGTACTCGTGAGTTTAATTTCTTTAATATATCATCCGTTCATTTTGCACATGGCGCAGGTTTATCCAGCGAGGCAGAACCGACAGTGGCCCTGTCCTTTCCTGTATTGCCTGCTAGAATCACGTGGGGTGGTTTGAGGCCTTGCCGTGCTCTCTCCATGGCAAGGTTATAGAAACCTCAGACAATTCCAAGTCAAAGACAACATCTTCGAATTCTAACCATTTATTGACTATTTGAGGTTGGAAATTGTATGGTATTTAAAACTTGTGGGATGTGCATTCCTTTTCAGGTGAAATGCCTGTGACGGATGAAGTGTCTCCTGCAGTCACTTGATCAAAGCCAGGAGAAACACCCCAGAGTGGCCTTCTTCCTAAACTGTTGGTGGTCAGTCAGAGCACCGCTGCTTAGCAGACCAAACAGGTACAGTAGTCTTCTATAAGACAGTGCAGGTCTATCCAGCAAGGCAGGACCAACAGTGGCCCTGTCCTTTCCTGTTGAGCCTGCTAGAATCACGTGGGGTGGTTTGAGGCCTTGCCGTGCTCTCTCCATGGCAAGGTTATAGAAACCTCAGACACTTGTTAAACTTTGTGGCCATACTGCATGCATGACACACAATGACCAAGGTGGTGTCATTTCAAATATGTAACACTGTAAGTTGTTCTTCCTGACCTGTATTTTTGTCTGGACGTTGTTTATGGTGTGTGGCCGCTTTTAAGTGAAAGTATCGACTGAACTTTTTCAATCATTGCAGACATGTTGTAAGGTGAAGGTCTGGACATGTTCAAATGGAGACTCGTCGCCCTGGAATTGAAGCAGTGGTGTCGAGTGACGGCAAAGAGATGGGTGACGGGTAGTGATGTCTAAATGAAGCTTCCTGAAGCTGAGGCTTCCTTTCCAGATGTCGGGAAAAGGCTCATTGCTGGGAACATCGCTGCTCGGTGCACAGTAGCAGCACCTGGTGGTCAAAGGAAAGCGTCTAACTTCTGGGGGCTCCGTTTTGATATATAATCATTCAGTTTTTGTCTTGCAAAACAATTTCTTATGAATAAAGGCAATTAGAAACACTGACTAAATGTTTTGCCTGAGCTTTTATATGAATAAATTGTATATAAATGAAGCTATTTATTCATTTTCCAACTTACTTTCTTATTGGGTCATGAGGGGTCCGGAGCCTATCACAGAAGCAATGGGCACCAGGCAGGGAACAACCCTGGACAGGGGGCAGCCCATCACAGGGCACACTCACACACTGTTACCATTCACTCACACATGTACACCTACAGGCAATTTATTAACTCCAATTAGCCTCAGCATGTCTTTGGGCTGTGGGGGGAAACTGGAGTACCTGGAGGAAACCCCACAACAACACAGGGAGAACATGCAAACTCCACACGTAACCCAGGTGGAGACTCGAACCCGGGTTCTAGAGGTGTGAGGCAACAATGCTAACCACTGCACCATCATGTCGCCCCCTGAAGCTATTTATTTTGCCATCACTCATGCATTTTTGTGACATATTAGGGCCATTGTAGAGTTGGGGGCGGTAATATGAAAACTAAGGCGGCTTAAAGGCGTACATTTGAGAAAGGCCATTCTCTATGACGTGTGTATGTGGGTTTTTTTTTTTTTGAGGAGGGGTTGAGCTGATTGACTCAGCTGTAACTGTTGCACTTCTAAGAAGGGGTATCTCCTTTATTCATAGTGTCACATCCATTGGATGCTGGCTGTTTGATTGATAGAGGAAGTTGCATGTGTTCCTCCAGCCCATGGGAGAATTTTGTCAGTATTTCATAAAATGAAAGAAAGCGATGTAATCTTAGGGAGTTTTTTTTTTTTTGCAATAAATTTATGACTTTACAGCCTTAGAGAATATTGGGAATTTGTTTTCTCATGGAGTGACAAAAGACATTCAGAGTTTAGGTGTTTGCAAAGAAACCAGGTCCAGAGCTCGAAGGTTTTATAAAAAAGTCACACCTTTACCAGAGCTGACCCATACATCTCAGTAATGAATTATTTCCAGGATTATAATTCTATTCACCTGAAGTCTTTTTGACTGCTGAGTCTCTGCTTTTTCACGTAAATATATGGGGTCACAATATCTGATGTTGGCTATCAGAAAGTGTGACCCCTCTGCCTAAAATACACTTCCAGATAATTCCAATCAATCACTTCAACCGGTGCACAAACAACACAAGTCTACACTAGTGCACACCACGTCTATACCACTGCCTCACAGTGCAGCAATCCCAGCAGCTAGGGGTAGTCCGGAGCACTTTAGCATCTGAAGGCTGTGTCCTCAGCCCCCTCCTCTACACCCTCTTCATACACAACTGCAAACCCACCCATGATTCTAACATGATCATTAAGTTATCAGACGATACAACTGTGATAGGTCTGATCTTGAACGAGTCAGCCTACAGGTAAGAGGTCGAGAACCTGGAGCGCTGTAGACAAGACAACAACCTTGCTCTGAACTGAAAAAAGACAAAGGAACTGATCCTGGACTTGGAGATGGAAGCATGTGGGCCACCACCCCTTACGCATCGGTGGTGAGAAAGTGGAGGTGGTTCCTCTGCGTTCAACTCAGCTATGACCTGTCATGGACCACGAACGCATCACTCTTAACAAAAAAAGGCCTGTGGAGCATGAAGAAAGCACAACTTCCACAGCGATCCTGGTGAACGTCTACAGGTGCACCATAGAGTGAGTGATCATATGCTGCATCACTGTGTGGTACTCTGGATGCACCTTGGAGAACAGGAAGACCCTGCAGCTGGAAGAAATCCATCACGCCCGGTGCAGCCGCTGAGCTGAAAAAAGAATCAAGGACCCAACATACCCTGGATACAAACTTTTTACACCTCTGTCATCTGGTAGACACTACAGAACCCTGTGTGCTCGCACAACCCGGCTGAGGAACTGTTTATACCTCACATCCATCACGTCTCTGAACTCACAGCACTGATCACAAACACTCTGATGCGATACCCTTACATGTGCAATATCCATGTTTATGTGTATTTAAACCACTTGATTAACTCAACCTCTGTAAAATTGCTCACCCACCAACTTGTGTGTTTGTGTATCCAGAAAGTACTCACAGCGCATCACGTTTTCCACATTTTATGTTACAGCCTTATTGAAAAATGGATTGAATGATTTTTTTTTTCTCAAAATTCTACACACAACACCCAATAATGACAACGTGAAAAAAGTTTACTTACCCGGAGGTGGAAGGAATACTTTGAGGACCTCCTCAACCCTGCCTCAGATACATCTACGCACACTGCCTTTGAGACATCTGAGGGCACAAAGCCTCGGGATGCCGGGGGGGGCTTGCACATCACTGGAGCTGAGGTGGCCAGGGTAGTTCGTGAGCTGCGTGGTGGCCGGGCCCCGGGGGTGGACGAGATCCGCCCGGAGTACCTGAAGGCTTTGGATGTTGTGGGGCTGTCGTGGCTGACACACCTTCTCAACAGTGCGTGAAGGTCAGGGACAGTGCCACTGGATTGGCAGACCGGGGTCGTGGTCCCCTTATTTAAAAAGGAGGGTGTGTTCCAACTACAGGGGGATCACACTTCTCAGCCTACCTGGGAAAATCTATTCCAGGGTACTGGAGAGGAGGCTGAGATCGATAGTCGAATCTCGGATTCAGGAGGAACAATGCAGCCCACTATTGTGGGTGATTCGGTCCCTGTATATACGGAGCAGAAGCTTGGTCCGCATTACTGGTAATAAGTCGGACGTGTTCCCAGTGCGGGTTGGGCTCCGCCAGAGCTGCCCTTTGTCATCGGCCCTGTTTATAATATTTATGGACAGGATTTCTAGGCGCAGCCAGGGCATTGAGGGTGTCCAGTTTGATGGCCTCAGGATTGCAGATGACCTGTTGTCCTGTTGGCTTCATCTGCTGGGGATCTCCAGCGTGCTCTGGGGCGGTTCGCAGCCGAGTGCGAAGTGGCAGGGATGAGAATTAGCACCTCCAAGTCTGAGACCATGGTTCTCTGCCGGAAACGGGTGGATTGCCCTCTTTGGGTCAGGGAAGACTCAAGTGGAGGAGTTCATGTATCTCGGGGTCTTGTTCACGAGTGAGGGTAGGCGAGATCGGGAGCTGGATAGATGAATCGGAGCGGCGTCTACAGTTTTGCAGGCGCTTAACCGGTACGTCGTAGCTAAGAACTGAACCGAAAAGCAAAGCTCTCGATCTATTGGTCCATCTTCGTCCCTACCCTCACCTATGGTCATGAACTATGGGTAATGACCGAAAGAATGAGATCGTGAATACAGGCGGCCGAAATGAGGTTTCTCCACAGGGTGTCTGGGCTCTCCCTGAGGGATAGGGTGAGAAGTTTGGATATCCGCGAGGGCCAGTTGAGGTGGTTTGGATATCTGGTGTGGATGCCTCCTGGGCGACTACCCGAAGAGGTTTTTCATGCATGTCCTACAGGGAGGAGGCCCCGGGGCAGACCCAGGACTCGCTAGAGGGATTATATCTCTCAGCTGGCCTGGAAACACCTTGGTGTCCCCCCCGAGGAGCTGGTAGAGTTAGCTGTCAAAAAGGAGGTCTGGGTACCTCTCTTGAAGCTGCTACCCCCGCGACCCGAACCCCGGACAAGCGGAAGATGATGGATGGATGGATGGATGGATTTTATTCTCGGATTAATTGTGTGTAGACAGGACTGCGGCTGCAAGGAGCAGCAAGAGGAATCCCCGACATGCTGGGGTCCCGCCATCATCATCGAGCAGCAGAAAATGTCTGCCTTCTTCGCACTGCTAGGTAGGTTAGATTAGTTCCAGCATGAGGAAGAGCTTTAAATTATCTTTTAAATCTGCTTTTTTATAATGAAAATATAACATCAAAATTAAATGCATTTCATTACAAGAACAGTATGTGCCTGCTTTTTGTTATACTGGATGAATTCAAATATTGAAAAGAAATGTATGTAGTACTAAAAATATTTCATGATGCCCTCAGATGATGATTTGATCCAACAATTCCTTTGCATGCATTCCTGCTACAAGATGACTGACAAGGTAATTTTAATGCATTGGTTTTGATACATTAATCACTGTAAGCAAAGCAGAGGCTACCTTTTCCATCCCTTTGCTCTTCATCTCAGTACCTTCTGGTGATGACCTTCATCTACTTCAAAAGAGCTCACTTCACTCCCAGTGAGCACACAAGGATGAACTTCTTCATCACCCTGTAAGTGACGGCGTGCCATGGTGGGCAATATAGATGAATGTTAAAACAATAACAAAAACAATTTCCTTCATCAGCATGAGAATAAGTCTTGGATGAAATTGTTGGTGGTCGGCCAGCCAATGGATCTTGGAATAGTGAATTCTTCCTCTCCCCAGATATCTTGCTAACATGATGGAGGAGGAAGAGATGGGAAACAGGTTTGAGATCTTCCCCTGGGCTTTGGGCCAAAAAGTCAGTTTCCCACCTTCCTCAAGAAGAAGGACCAGCTCTGGGCACGGATGGAGTTCAGGACTGCTGTGAGCCGCCACTGCTGTGAGGAGGTACAGCATATTGCCTGATCTTGAGGCTTGAAATGTGAGGAATGGATGAAATTGACTGAAGGTGCAGGTTGCAAAAACGACAGGAAGTTAAATGTACACACCAAATGTATGCGAATGGCTGCCTTCCTGTATATGCTAATGCCAGGCAGGTCAGGCGTGCTGAAAGTGAGGAGGGTCACCGTAGAAACGACGGTCCTGCCTTTTGGCTTTGCAGCAGACGTTGGAGTCCTCGTTCCAGGCTGGATCGCTATGCAGCCGGGATACTTTATGATACATGTGAGGCACAAAAGTTCTCAGTAGGAGTTTGATGCTTATTAATGTGTGATACAAAAAATGGATAGTTTCACTTATTGCCCAGGAAATCTCATTTATCAATAATTATACTTTTTTTGCAGCACGCTGTGTAACAGGTGTCATGTTTTTGGGTTTCTCTGTGAGTGTCCTGGTTTCTGTGTTGCAGCCCCATTTCTGGTTCCCCGTTTCCTGGTCTGGGTTCTCCAGTGTTCCGGGGTTCAGTCTGCCTTTCTGGGCACCTCAGCCAAGACCCATCGCTCCCCTGCTGCCACGCCTCCCCCTTGTAAGAACGCCAGCACCCGCTTTGCTTTCAATAACAACACAGATAGACCTCACATTCAGCGTGAGCTATTGTTGCTCCCACATGTGGTGACATACTGAGCGTTTACTCTCTGTCTGTCACGCAGCCCTGATCTAACCTACCCTGCGTGTTCCAGTCTCAGCTCATCTGCCCCCCATTCCCGTTCTGTGTCCACTCCAGTGCCGAGTCCTCGTCTTAACTTCCAGACCGTCCTGCTCCTCAACCCCGACTATTATTCTCCCTTTCGGTTCTGATCTTGCTTGCCCCCATCTAAATATAAGCATAATGCCAACTATGACAATCTGAACCCCCACCCAGCCCAAACCTTAGCCATAAGCCATAAACATTTTTTTTTAAAAAATTGAAGTTACAGTGCAAAGATATTCAATCCCAGTGTGGCCAGTCTGAACTCACCTGCCATAATTAAATTTTTTTTTTAGTTTTTTAATTGCAGTCATACTCATTTTATAAAATTGAGTTTCCCCCTGTGGGGACTGAAAAAATGGTCCCCACAATGTCAAATAATAGGTTTTTATCACTTTTTGGAGACATTTGGTCCCCACAACATAAGGTATACCTGGACCACACACATATTCTCACTCCTGGTGAATGAAGTTTAAAAACAGCTTTTGGGGCGTGGGCGCATGCGGGGGGGGCTGGCCGGCCCGGGACCAGTCGCCTGGTGGGGGTGGGTTGGTGTCTGCCATTAGCGTTCCCGGAGTGGGGCCCTTGGGCACTGTGGGGTGGTTTTTTGTTGGAGGGGCCTCCGTCTTGCTTGGGGGGGCGGGGGTCACCCCGCCTGGCTGGCCCGGCTCTCTGTTTACCGGTGGGTTCGGGGTTTTCCCGTCCTTGGCTGCTAGCTGGGGTCCCATTGGGCGTGGTCTGCACCGGGGGGTCCCCTGCTCCCCGGCTGCCTGTGGTGCCCCCTCTGATCCCCCATCACTCATCTCTGCATCTGTATCAGAGTGACTCTCAAATCCCTGCACATGCAGGAATACAGAGATGTCTCACAGCTTCACAAACGTGCAAAAACTGAATAAGTCAACTGCAGCCATTTTTAAGCCACCGTAACAGACAACATCTAAACTATATTAATTTATCCATAAAATCAATGTTTATTTCTAGCTATTTGGATACTTGACAGCCAAGATATTGTAACCTGCCTTTAATGTGATCTGTCATTAATGCAACCAGACATTGGAGGACGGTGGAACAAGCAGAGCACGCTGGTGCAATTTCAGAATCCCAAAACAGAGCTGTAGTTGGCCACCAAGATATGATCAAATGAAGGACGCCTAAATACATGTATCAAAATCACACATTCCAAAAAATATCTGGCTTAATATTAAGATAGAGCCAGTTCTTTGCTTGGTGCCAATGTCAAATATTTTGTTTACAAAATAAACGGAATCGAACACACTCTTGCAAAACAAAATGACAATCACTCCCTACGCACCAATACCATCCCACACACAGAACAGGCACACAAGCAGGGAGTGCGAAGACGTAAACCAAAGAAAAACCGAGTGGGGAGATCGAAAGCCAAATAGAAAATCAAGCACGGCAAAGGTACAAAAAAGAGCAAGGTGAGATTCAAAAACCAGAAAACAATACACAAGAAATATACAAGTCAGTAAAGGCACGGTAAAATGGAATTATTGAGCAAATAATAGTTTTCCCGCTAGAGGGCGCTGCTCTTGTGTCGACCGGCAGCAGGTGTTTGGTGTTCGTTTGTGCGTCCTGTGTCTGCGCCTGACCGTGGAGGTATAAGGTATTTTATTTTATTTTTATATATTTTTTTGTCTGTCTTCTACGGCAAGTGTTTACCTGAAAATGGAGATCCTCCATCTCCTGGCAATACTTTTAATCCTGATTACGCTCGGTGTCCAACCTCATCCGGGATAGGCGGGGCGGAGGGCGAGCGGTGGACTGTAGGTGGAGCCGAAACAAAACAAAAGCACAGCCCTGGGGAACTTACGGCACGTAACAAGCAGTAATCTGTGTAGCCTCTCTTAAACATTTTACATTGTTCTTATTTTACTTTTAAAAGTGAACTTTTTTTCCAGAAGTTGTAACTGACTGGCAGAACAGGTGTTTTTCTAATCAACCTGTCAGTGCTGAAAAGCTGGGACTGGTGTGTTTTATCTGATTGGTACCATCTAGGGCTGCAGCTATCGATTATTTTAATAATCGAGCATTCTATCGATTATTCCATCGATTAATCGAGTAATTGCATAAGAAATACTTTTG
>JAODKE010000051.1:18272656-18283012 GCA_026779605.1 Mormyrus hasselquistii
GGATTAAACCCCCGTTTCCTCGTACTCCTGGCTCCTCTCCCTTCCTTGCCCGCTCGCCTAGCCCCGAACGTGACACCCTTGGCTGTAACCTCCTGGTTCCCTCCTCCCCTCATCTCCCCCAACCCCTTCACCTGCCTCCTCGCCACCTTTGGCATCCCCTTCAGCCCCTGTTCTCGCCTTGCAGTCGCCTGCTGCTCCAGCGGCCTCCGCCTTACGTCCACAGAGGGTCCCTCCAGCTCCCCATTTCCTCTCACGTTGCCCCCTTTGTTTCCTGCCCATCCTGCTCCATCGTTGTTCCCTTCTGGTCCTTTTGGGCCCCCTGTGCTCACTCCATGTCCTGCTTCACTATCGTTCCCCTCTAGTTTCTTCGTGCCCTTCCTCCTTGTCCCTCTGTGCCTTTGCCCCCTTCTGTTCCCTTGGCGTCCCCTGTGTTTCCTCTGTGTCCTTCTGTGCCATCTTTCCCTGGTGGTCCCTTTGTACCCCCTGTGTTTCCTCCTCATCCCTCTGTGCCTTCGTTCCCTGTTGGTCCCTTAGTGCCTCCTGCCGGCTTTCCCCCAGGTGTTGTCCCATCATTGTCCCCTTTCTTTGTTTCCATTTCTGGTATCCCTGTGCGTGTGTGTGTGTGTGTGTGTGTGTGTGTGTGTATTCCCCATAGTGTATCGGCTGTTGTTTGAATTGTCCTTCTTGTGTGTGTTCTGTGTCTCCATGCCATTCCCTGTGCAACATTGATGTTTTTGCCCAGAGTGCGCGCCTTCTTTGCCTGTCCGGCCCTGATCGTCCGCTCCTTCCGTGTCCCACACCCCCTCATTAACCTCGTGTGGAATCCCTGTGTGATCAGCTGTTTCTGGTTGTCATTAGTCCTCTATATTTAGTCAGTATTTCAGTTTGTTTCCCTAATCTGGTCATTGTACTGTCAATCTGTTTTTGCCTGCCTTCCCTTTCATTAAAACCCCATACCTTTTCCAACTCCTGGCATGCTGCTCCCCTTTGTTCATGCTTTATGTGCCGATCAACATGACAAGGGTACGTGCTTAATGTTTTGAGAAAAGGAGAGTGTTATGATCGTGTCCGGGGAAGCAGGAGCAGGGAGACAGATAATCGGGAAATGGGGTGTATTGAGGGAAAAACAGCGAGGAACACGAGGCAACACAGGTAATGACGAACTAATTTCAATAATGGAATTGAGGAAACAGACTTGAACGAGGACTTAAATTCACAGGACTACTCAAATAATATGAAGGGCCTTCGGGACTCATAGGATAGTGTCCCAAACAGACCTGGCCCCTTTAAGGGCCTTCGAGACTCATAGGATAGTGTCCCAAATAGACCTGGCCCCTTTAAGAGGCAGGTGAGTCCCGGAAAAGGGATGCCCGGATGACCCTGGCTGCGCAGCCATGGGCAGACTGTCTCCGGGGTGGTGGCAGCAGCCTCTGGCATGAACACCGCCAGGTTCACACTTGGGAGGTGCTCCTCCCGATAAGCAGCAGAGATGGAGACAGCTCCCAGGAAGATCACTGGTTCTTCCTCCAGTCTCCGAACTCTCCACTTCTTCGGGTCAGCTGTCATAAGCGGAGGTCGAGGCGTCTCGGGAAAATCAGATGGCTGATTTGAGCCCAGTTCAACGTAGAGAGGTATAAGCTGGGACCTCCTCTCAGTAGGGATGGGTATCGTTTGAATTACGCTTAATCGATTCCCTATTTTTATTCCACAAAGGTAATGGGAAAAAAAAAACTACTAACATTATTTAGCTCTGATATTATGATATTATATTTGACTTTTCCATTTTGTACCAGGCAGGAATAAATACATTGGACAAGTTGTCTCGAAGGAGGTCTATACTTAGGATTTAGGCTTTAGTCATCTCCCTGCAATTATAGATTAAACATAAATTACATTCATTTTTCTTTTGTTCGTAGTATTATATAAAAAATTGACAAGCTTGTTTTTTTCATATATATACCTAAATGACGGAGATGCGACAACTGAAAACTGATGCCGACCTTTCACCAGTGCTTGAAGTGCGCCGGCACGCAGTTCCGAAACTTCTGTATTTTCGTCTTTTGGGTTCTGCCACTTTTTTCTGCGTTCCAGTACTTACTGAAACCAATCCGATGCAGCGACAGTGGCCCGAGAATAGACAATATCACAAGACCGATAAAAGACTACATTACCCACGAGCGAGGACAGTGCCCTATCATATGCATCCACTGAGTCCCAACCAATTGCATCAGGGAAGCAATGCAAACTGTTGCAATTTATACTGGGCCTACAAGTATCACACTGGTCTGGTTCATGTTGTTTTAATGGTTTTCAGTATTCCATTTGTGAATTAGAAAAAAGTAGCCTATGCCTATAGGTTATTGCTTGGAAGAATTATTAAAATTAAAATAGGTTTTTGAACCAACACATCCTAAAGACTTGATTTTTTTTTCACCGCACAAATGTCAAAAGTCGGAAAATTAGAGTTCCTGCACTTATTTTTTCCCATTTCAAGCACTGCCTTTCACCACAAACGCGGTAACTGCTCTGTGACATTCCTCAATTTCTCTTTGGTCATGTTTCCTTTTATTGCTAACGTGAATAGTGTGTCGCGGCTAGTACTCCGTGACTGCGGATTGGTAGTGATATCGCAAGCTAAAGAGGGCTTACTCATGCTCGGAGACTGCAAGACATCAAACGCTGTGCACCCTGAAATCGATCCCGTGCTGCCTTAAATGTTTGGTGAGGTTGGATGTACAGCCCTTTGAGCAACTTGTCAATTTTGTGCATATGTTGCACGCTGCCTGATCGTTTCCTTTTTTTTAGTGTACTAAAGCAACACATTTGATCGTTTGCGATCCATGTCGAACACTGCTAGCACTCCTTCTCTGGCAGTAACATAGTGGTGACGTTAAGCACGCGCTTTTTTTAAAAAAAACAATTTGCAATTTTACATTAAATTAATAACTGAAGAGCGTAACATCACGTAAAATAAATGTGTATTTGGGCTTTATTTTATTTATTTATTTATTTTTTAGGTAATTTCACCTAGCCAATCTCAACTAATACAGGTCCTGCCAGATAGCATCTGCTACGACGTGTGTGGTTGTGTTTAAGAACCGATTTACAGATCCGGAATTACAAAAAAAAAAAAAAAAAAACAGTGGGTACCTGGTACCGGTTATTTTCGAATCGGTTCTTACTTGTAATCTAATTTCGGTTCCCATCCCTACCTCTCAGTCACGCGTTGCACCAGCTGCCGGAGGTTTTCGTGCACCTCGCTCATGAGGTGCACGTTGCCGGGCGGAGATTATTCCACTTTGGAAGGTCCCACTCCAGCTGGCTAATTCCAGCGCCCCGAACCTCGGGCTGGTTTAGCCAATACAACACCTGAAGAAAACCGAGGCGTTGTCTCTCGGCTCATGGAGGTGTATTCTTTGAGTTACGTCATTCTGTTACGATCGCGTCCGGGAAAGCAGGAGCAGAATAATTGGGAAACGGGCTTTACTGAGGGGAAATCAGCGAGGTAACACAAGAAACGACGAACTCATTTCAATGACAGAACTGGGAAAACAGACTTGAACTCCGGACTTAAATACACGGGACTACTCAGAAATAACACCAAACAGCTGAATACAATCAGGAATTCACACGAGGCAACGAGGGGGGCGTGGCACATGGAGGGATCGTATGAGCAGGTCATGACGCTTTTAGTTTTAGCAATTCAGAAAAGCTGTAATTTATGTAAATATTATAGGATGGTGCTGTGAACGTAGGGAGACTTTTAAATTAAAATTTATATAAAATATTTCCTAAAATTGGGTATACTTTACTAAACAATAAAGGTCTAAATTCAACCCAAAAAGGTTTAAATTCAACCCAAAAAAATGAGTGCAAATTGTTACCTCATTTTATTTAAGTAAATTCTACAGGATTTCTCATGTGCTGAATTGCAGTACATTGCAGTATATGGGAAACGGCAAGTTCTTCATACTGTAAATATTGCCAAGAATGCATTTTTTCTACAATATTGTACCGTTTTACTGATAAACAGTGTTTCACTGAAACAATTTCGCTGTATTTTACAGCATTTTGTTACAGTGTATGTCAGGTAAAGCAGTTCATAGTTATAATGTACGTGGATTATTTAACCAGCACTACAGTATTGCAGTCTAGGTCCATCTGATACAATGTGCTGAGAAACGTAAAATCGAGGAGCCCAGCTGTAAGAATTGTACATTATGTCCTAAAGTGGTTTAATTTTTTTTTCGTTTCTCATTTCTCCCGGGAGCTGGCGCGATGGAGGCCACTTCAGGACACCGACGCTGAATGTCTGTTAATCCCGCCTAATGAAGCAAAATGTCAAGTCAGCGCAGTTATGGACAATAATGCAGGACAAGTTAATTAAATTTGCAATTATCTGGCATTACGTAGGCTATTTATAATTATATATCTGTTATTATGTTGTGCATATTTTCATCACGCAGCAGCACGAATTATGCATAGGCATCTATATTATACAAATTATCATTTAAATCATTTGGATCTCGCAATTAAGTTGACAAATTTTGCTTATATTGGAAATTGACTGGCCCAGTGAAAATTGATACTTTTTGGTATTAATGGCGCATAATTATAATTAATAGGTACGTGTTTAATTAAGAAGTGGAGAGAAATAAGCAAATTTGCAAAAAACTTAGACGAGAATCCCTAGTTTAACAGCTCCTGTAACAGATGGTAGGGTGCGGCTTCATTCCGTTTACTGCAGAGTACATGCGCGTATTAATTTGATGGGCACACATATAGGAATTTAACAGCGCCTGGGACTGTACTCCGTGCCCTTATACGGTCCTGTCGAAATGATTTATATGGGTACTTCCGAGCGAAAACGTGCCCTGCGTTCGTCAAACGATCACTGCCACAAGCTGGGCGTATTTGTAATGCGCCTGACGGCGCTTGCGGGAGGAGTCAGGCGAGCTTGAGAGTACCAGTCTCCTCGCCGCAGCCGCATTTCCGATCCCAGCGTCTGAGCATCACTAGCGGCGCTTGGTAGAAAAATACATGCGAAAGGGAGCGCCGAGCTGATTTTTGCCAGTGTATAGGGAAAGTCAGGCGCTCGATAATTCAGGGAGACGTTACTCCACTAAAGACGGAGAAATGATTATTTATGAAAATCATATAGATATTTGATTTAATCATTTTTAATATTTTTGTGATAGCGCAGTATATTTAGTCTCAAAATGGCCGAGATAACCAACATTAGGCCGGCGTATGGTAAGTATATGCGCATCTTTTAACACGAAATGTATTATCGGGAATAATGTCTTTTACTGGTCATTACGGTCTATGTAATGTGTAGTCATATACATGTTAATGAAGTATTGTTATACATACTCATTGCGAATTTCTAAGTATTTTTCTACATGGACACCAGACAGCGTGTTTGATCAATTTCGAAGTAGTTTCGCATGTTTTGAAATAATGTGTGACGAAGATTTATTGTGAATTTAACTCTTGGTTGAAATCATGTATTCCAAATGGGTGATATTAATTTAAAATCCCGGCATAGAATGCCCAGGGACATTATGTACTGCCCCTGCCCTACAATGGTTTATGGGATATGGCTGTTTGCGAGAAGGACAACCTTGTCAGCTTCACCGGCTCTTTACAATGTATAAAAATGATCACATACAGTTTTTTGACATATGGGTGTATTGCCGATTGTTTATCATACGGTCTTGTGTGTCACGATGTCTCTTCTTCGTCATTTGCCAGAACAAATGTAATGATGAAATTATGCTTATGTCATTAAAAAAAATAATTGTAAGAGTGCACATGACCGCGTTTTAGTTGTTGACGGAATACATGCGAATGTTTAGGAATCGCCAGTATCATAGATGTAGAGAAGGACGGCCTGGGCGTATTTTTTAGTCATTGGCTGCCTTTTTCATGGCGCTCGCAGTGCTTCTGGGCTGGGTGGAGGTTGGGGAGGGGGCGGTTGCGATGACGTTATGTCTATTACAAGGGCCAGGCATCGCCTGTCCCCGTTTATCCATTGTTTTTGCTTAACAACCTGGGCTAAAGCGGACTGCCTGCTCTGTGTGCATCAGCCAAGCTAATCACAGTAATGGTCACGGGGAGGATTAAATACTGCATGAGAAACAAATTCTAAATGCATTTAAAAATATATATTAATTTGTCTTTAATGATTGTTGTTAATGTGGGATATATACTTAGGGCCTTGTTTACACCTCAATGGTGTGACATGGATTAGGGCTGGGTGCGTTCACTGCTGTAACATCTGCAGTGCTCAGATTTGATAACTTGGTTTAGTTCAATTCTATAAAATATAAAAGGATGCAGATTTTGCACAGGTGAGATCAGAGTGTTCCTTTCAGCAAAAACAGTCACTTCCGGTAAACGACTTCCTCACTGTCCATGTAAATGGTCTTAGAATTCTCTGGCCAGCAGGAGGCGTTGTGGTTAATGACACTGAGGTCCTGCTTTTCTACCCTTTAGCTAGGTACTTAACCTGAACTGTACTAGTGAAATATCCAGTGGGTGAAATTTGCTGGCGTCTTTGAATAAAAGCATGAAAAGTATCATTGCACATCATCACTTATCTAATTCAGTGCCCTAATCCAGTTTCATCATGCCTGTTTCACCAAACATATTACATTATGAATTTCAAATAATGTGCCCAATGAGGTGTGTTACATTTACATTTGTACAGTACACAGCTATGCTGAAGTATATGAGCTACAGATTTATCACTAGGTCAGTAATCTTTCACTCAGTTTCACATTGACAGTATGAACATTTGAGAGTATAAATCTCGTGGTTTGTGCACATTGTGAAGAGGTCAGATATTGACATGGTTCAAGCTGTAGCTCACCAAAGTGACATGAGGAATAGAGAAATGACCTGGAGGTGTGTTCGGATCTGCTGACAGTCCTGTGTAGTGCATTGCAAAGTAAAAAAGTAAAAAAAATAGTAATCTACGTAAACTGTAGAGTTTGTGAGTCCACGGGGTGTAAGACATGGTGTGGGTGTGTGGATGGTGTATAAGATGACTAGCATCTGGACCATTCTGCTTAATTTCTCATGTGAACCATAATTTCCCCCAGAACACCAGCAGTATGTCTTGGGTGCAGCTGAGTCAGGCCTATTGAACAGCGAGAGAGTGCGTAGATTGCCCCCGCACTTTGTTTCGCTTAAAGGTTTCCTGATCGGATCAGTGCCAATGATGAATGATGGGCAGCTCTGGATCACATGCAGAATTCCCCATTTTGACATGGACAGGGTCCATGTGGCCGTTTCATAATCTCCCACAAAGGACTTTTCTCCCATTTTGTACTCCTGTACATGTAGAATGTCCACATTCCTGTCCTCAGTGACGTTTTTCAGGTTACACCCACTAGCAAATTTATGCTGATATATATATCTATATATATCAATATATAATACAACGGTTTTGATTTTGTTGTTATTATTTATTTATTTATTTTTGCGAAAGTGGGATTATTGATAAGATACTCCACAAATAGGTGAAGTTGACTTGACTTTGACATCAAACTCAGTTTACAGCTGGCAGCACAATGGCTGCCACTACGCAAAATGAACCTTTTGTTTAGTGTTAATATGGAAAGAGGTCCTTTGGGTGCCAAACTTCTTTGCCCTAACAAATTTGCCAGTTAGCGCTGAGAAAAGCCTTTTCTAATAAAATTTAATAGGATCTATGTAGCACAGCTAAAACAGCTTCCCTACCCTCTTAATAAATTAATTCAATATTTTGTGTACAGCTATTGAGCCTGTTTAATATAATATACTTTATATTTGTATAATTTTAATACAGAAATGAGGCTGCAGTATGGACACATAGGGCACTGGCGGGATCTTCCATCAACACATAATGGGGGCAAATATCTTGACTGCTGAACCACGTATTACTGTGTTTGATGCAGGTATCTATCCCTGCCCACAGGTGTGAAGTTCTGTGAGCTCGGTTTTGTCCCAGTGGGATAACAAAACACCATCATATGCAGTCAAGCTGTTTTACTGGCCATGGAAGAACCTCTTCTTAGCAGAGCCAACTATAGTCTGACCATAAATTTAATGGGTTGTTAATCGCTTTCTTTAGTGCATATAGCAGTGTATTCTGGGAGAGCAGGGCAATATTCCCCTGACCTAAGAGGGCAGAACAGAAGACTGACTCTCATTTTTAAGGTCACAGCTGGCGTCTGAATCAGGGGGAGACTGTTGTGCAAGGGGCAGTTTAAGCCTGAGGACCGGAGGGATGCTGCATGCTTCTCCGAGCCGTTGGCATGGGGCATCTCTTGTGCCACCTGCCACTCTGCCAGAGCCTCCTAATCCGCCGGCTTGGCGTCGGCAGGGTTTCTGACTGGGCTGGGACAGTCGTGACAGACACCGACACAGAAAGCACACACGCACACAGCAAAGACATTGACGAATAGAGAGACGTACACGCCCAAACTGACAGAACAACAGACATGTTTGTTCACATTTCGTTGTGGGGACCAAGTAGTGACTGTCAGTGTGCCATTCCTAATTTCATCCCAGATGTAGCAGCAAATGTGATGTATATGCAGTGGTAAAGACACACTGTTTTCCAGGGATTACTGTTCTTACGATTTTTAGGGAAATATTATACACAAAGTCCTCATCAGCAATAGGTCAAGCACAGCCGCTTCTGCTCAGTGGGGATTCATGCTTCTCATTTATATCTCCCATCTGGGGTGAATATGACTGAGGATCAGGGTTAAAAACCACAGCCATCGGCCAGGTGACACATGACCAATATAAAGTAGATGCCACTTAAAGTGTCATCTTTGCTGAACATGAGCAATGCTTGACATTTGCATATCAATTCAGTTATCAAATTGTCACTGTACTGGCGTTGTGGCTGTTTTGATTGCTTTGTCTGTGAGTGTTTTAAAATATTACAATTGAATTAAATTATGGCCTTCAGTAGTATCACTAGTACTATATGATATAATATTGGAATAAAATTGAATTGGGCGCTGAACAGGTAGGACCGCAGGACCTTTTCTGGTGGTCCGGTTACGGGGCCAGGATGGCGTGGATGCCTGGAGATTCGTGCCCGCTTAGGCAGATGGAGGTTGTTCCTTTTTCCTGGGGGTTGGAGGTGGATGCAAAACCCCACCCCCCCACGTCAGGGACGTCACCGGGCAACTTTGGCAGCTGGTTCCAGCCGCCTTCCGGAGTCTGACATCACCTCCCAGCCAATTTCCCAGTGGGACTCCTGGGCCGGTTCTTTGGGGAGGAGATCCCTGTCTGAGGGACTGGGCAGGGAGGAATGGCCCATCAGGGTTTACAGCTTGTCACATGACCGGAGCCCCCCCCCAGGTCTTCTCCAGGCTTTGGCGTTGTTCCTCCATGCCCCCCCTTCACAATTCCCTTCTTTCCTGTCTTCCACTTATTTTGTCTCACTTTGTGTGTATCTGCCAATCCTGCTTCATACTCTTCTTTAGTACAAGGGTGATTCTATGTCATCACTGTCACCTACTTTGCTCTGGGAACAAAAGTATCTTAAACTCGAATTATGGAGTGTCCGGTTGCCTTCGTTTGCCCCTCCACAGCTAATTTGGCTGTTCAGAGTGTGTTCAAAGCCTCGGATGCCTGGACCTTTAGGTGTTGGCTTAGCGTACTTCTCCTCCATCCTATCTGCTGACCCTTAGACAGTGCACAGGAACTTCTGCTGTCGATTAAGTTCTACGAAGTGCTATATATAGATGAAGTTCGCCTTCTGAGTGTCTTTGCTTCGCATTAGTCTTGAGATTTTGCCTTGTGTGGAAGAGAAACCCCAGTCTGGAAGTATGGAGGCTTTTTTTTGAGGAAATACATTTCCTGCAAGTGTTTTGTAAGGGGGAAATGTCTGTGTTACAGTAGCAATTCACACAAATGACACAGGGTAGGCATAAAGGCAGACAGAATTACAAATTTGTATATACATACATATATATATATATATATATATATATATATATATATATATATATATATAGTTTATAATTTTGTGCTGTGTGTGTGTGTGTGTGTGGGGTATAACGGTACACATAATCGCGGTTCGGTATGTACCTCGGTGTTGGAGTCACGGTTCGGTACGTATCTCGGTGTTGGAGTCACGGTTCGCTACGTACCTCGGTGTTGGAGTCACGGTTTGGTACGTATCTTAGTGTTAGAGTCACTGTTCGGTACGTATCTGGGTGGTGGAGTCACGGTTCGGTACGTACCTCGGTGTTGGAGTCACGGTTCGGTACGTATCTCGGTGTTGGAGTCACGGTTCGGTACGTAGCTCGGGGGTGGAGTCACGGGTCGGTACGTCTGTGGGGGGTG
>JAODKE010000051.1:18283112-18296264 GCA_026779605.1 Mormyrus hasselquistii
GTTCGGTACGTATCTCGGTGTTGGAGTCACGGTTCGCTACGTATCTCGGTGTTGGAGTCACTGTTCGGTACGTATCTCGGTGTTGGAGTCACTGTTCGGTACGTATCTCGGTGTTGGAGTCACGGTTCGCTACGTATCTCGGTGTTGGAGTCACTGTTCGGTACGTATCTTGGTGTTGGAGTCACGGTTTGGTACGTATCTCGGTGTTGGAGTCATGGTTCGGTACGTTTCCGGTACAGCGGAGGTAAAAGAAACAATAAGTTGGTTCGTTTTTTCTTTATTAAAGTGGTGAAGAAAGTAAATAAATAAATAAAAAGTCTGTGTCAATACTGCTGTAAGCTACTAATACCAATAACTAAAATGTACTTAAAATGTAAATCAAAATAAATATTCTCTCAAATAAACAAAAATAAAATAAATAAAATCAAGGAAATTAACTGTACTTGATCTGTATTGTATTCACATTACCAGCTCTCAGCTTCATATTTGAACTGTGCAGCAGTTCTCGAAGGAGTCGTACTAAATGTGTACTGCCATGGGTAGGAATGATGAAGGAGTTTCTGACTTAAAGCACTCTGTTGTCCGGCCAGTAGGTTGTGTATTGGGGGGCGGAGTTTTATCCATAATGCTGAGCAACATTTAGTCCCCAGCACAGAGCCAGCCTTCTTCATCAGTTCAGCTTCTTAGAGTCTCCAGCTCTGAAAATAGCACTTTCCACGACAGACTGATAGAAGATATACAAGGTGCTGCACATAATAAGGAATTACACTTCCTCAAGAAGTAGAGTCTATTCTGTCCGTTCCCGTAGCCAACCTCAGTGTTGCATTTCAAGTCCACTCTGTTGTCCTGGTGAAGGTCCAGGTATCTGAAGTCCTCCACCAGCTCCATCTCTTCTCCAAGGAAGGAAATTGTGTTCAGCTTAGTCCTGGTTCTCATAAATTCCACAACCATCTCCTTCATCTTGGTCATATTTAAGAATAGTTGGTTATTGCCACACCATTGTGCAAAGCGAGTACTAGTTTTTATTGATCTTATTAATTCTATTAATCTCTTAAGGCGTTTTCATGAAATTGGTTTTGGGGTGCTGTGAGAACTTCCCCTCGCTGTCACATCGACCTGGTGTCCAGGCTCTCCACTGATCCATACTGTCACCAGCAACAGCTTTCAATTTTCTCACATTCAGAGACTGCTGAGCCCAGGTCTCTCTGTATCAATTTCCGTCCGCTAGTTTTCTCGCATTGTTAGTGCTCTCTGCAGCCTTTGTGCCTCTCCACTGTGGAGAGCCTGCTTGGTATGCGGGTCACCGAGTCTTACGGCTCTCAGTTCCACCAGAGGAGGGACAGACCTCCCAGTTTTCCCTCTCTGGGCCTTAGAAATCAACAGCCCAGTCTGATAGGATGATGTTTTACATTTCATATTCCATTAGTTGATGATTGTGGATGATGCACCACAGAAATTAACACACCGTTCTTACTGAGGATATTTATGATGCCAGGGTGCCCAGACGCCTTTGTCTCGACACATTTCTGGCTGCAGAAACTGAATTAATTAAATTGTTAATTATGGGGCCTTTTGCATCTCCATTCCAAGTCATGAAGGGGGTGTTGAAGCCATCAGAGACACAGTTAGTAGTGTATTTGGTCAGGAATTCTACTGTTCATCACCTGACATTTTTTACGAGATACAGAGATGGTTCAAGATATTTACACAATGTTTAAGAATGGATACAGGCAAAAACTCAAACAAAAATCAGATTACCTGATGATCTCCTGGGATCTTAAGTTGACTGTCATGTGGTTTTGTGAGACAGCCAGTAATCAGAGCTTTTTCCCCGCACTACCACACCACCCAGCATGGCCTTCTCAGAGCTAACTGTAGGAGGCACTTTATTCTTATATTGCATGTCCATCAGCAGGATGCGCTCTCACCTATTCACAGCTCTCCCTTGGCACCAGCCTTACATCCTGTTCCACCTCATTGAGCTATTCAAGGCACCCAGCTCTCAAACTCCTTCCAGGGTTCCTCCACAAATCAGAAGGAGGTCAGAATTAAGCCGAGCAGGGTGCGGTGCTCACCTGCGTCCCCTGAATCCTCCCTGGGATCTCCAGAACCCTCTGGAGATCCCCTACATCAAGACAACCATGCTGTTGCACTAGCAATAGGCCACAAAGGGAAGAGAAATAATGCCTGGCTTTGTTCATCAGCTAGTCAGAGGGGCACCTTCAACTTTTATTCCACACACTTGTGGATGATAATTAAAATGGCAGGATCCCAGTGTAAACAAAACGGCAGAGCGCATTATTGCTCAGAGCCGTGGGGTGGCAGGGGCGAGTTGTGTTCTCCGGCAGTCCAGGTCATGGCGCTCTTGGGTCTGTGGCAGATGCATGCTAGCAGGGCGTTCCGGGGGCTGCGCTCCCGCCCTGAGCTCTCCTTCATGGGTCCTTTCCATTCGCCCCCCCCCCTCCCCGTAAGAGCAGTATTAAGATCATTCCTCACCTCCTGCTCTGGCCTTGATCCACCTCCTCTCTGTTCTTTATTCGCTCCGGTCCGGTCATTAGAAAATCCACTCTTTTCCCTTATATTACTCCTTATCTCTTCATTCATTCCTCTGCTTTTCTTTCCCCTTTGCTTCATCTTTTCCTCATCTCCGTCTCTTCTACTCTCTGGCCCTTTCCCCTCAGTCTCTCCCTCCTCCCCAGTTACCGTCTCTTTCCCATCGCTGTCGCTGTCTTAATTCCCCTCCTCCTCTGTCTCTTTCTGCCCTCTCCCCTCCCCCAACTGCACAGCACATCCCCGTTTAGCTATGCTGACATACACAGAAGCTGAAGTCCCGTCACACTGAGCTGCCAGTACACGGCCCTTTGCTGCGCGGTTCCAGAACAACACTGCCATTCCTCCCATTCTCCCATTTCTCCCGTCTTCAGCAAAATGCAAAAAAGTCAGTCAAAGTGGGTCACGTTGCTTGCTGTGAAATATCACCAGTAGATCGCTGCCATCAGTGGTTTATAGCCATAAACAGTCTCTCATCCCAGAAGAACTCGCTGGGGTTCGCGTGTCAGAATCCACCAATAATTTCTTAGCTTGTGTCGGGATGCACCTTGTGTAGACCTGTTCCACTGCCTTAGCTTGAGGCGAATGAGCTGGCAAAGACGGTGACACTGTAACAGAAAGAGACTAGTGGCACCATGTAGATTAACTCTATAAAAGACTGGAGCCATAAGCTCCACCAAGATGGAAACCACTTGATTTGAAAATCCCTCTGGAAGTCTTGAAGTTCATTCTTTGTTTTAATGAAGGCTGACAGTAACACCGTTTCACCACTTCTATTTCATAATTTTTTACCTTGGCAATGAACGCAAGTTGGTGTCCACTCTTCTTTTGTAGAGGAACCTCATAACTCCTAATTGCAGGGGAGGGAGGGGGGGGTGTATTATCTGCTCCTGATGATGTATGTGTAACCTGTTTGAGTCAAACATAAATCTACGCGATATTGAGCTATTTTGCACACAGTGGTCGGTTCTGCTTTTTGTGTTACATCAGGCTTATAGTAGCTCTCTTGTATTTTAAGATGTTCCTCTCTCTCTCCTGTTTCTGCAGATGTGTCCCCAGTGCTGGCGGGCTTCCTGGGAGCGGGGGTCTTGGTGGTGTCCGTGACGGTGGCTGTCTTCCTGTGGACGTGCTGCCAGCGTCGCTACAGGCAGCTGAGGGGCGCCTACAAGATGGGCGGCGAGCCCGGCGACCCGCCGTACCGCTTCATACACATGCTGAAGGGTGTCAGCATTTACCCCGAGACGCTCAGCAGCAGCAAGAAAATCGTGCGGGTGGCGCGGCGGCCCGGGCCGCATGGGCGGGGCCCCTGGGATGGGGGGCGGGCCGGGCCGGCACTGTTGGTAGATGCGGCGGAGAACGGACTGCTCAGAGGGGCAGAGCGAGAATCGGCTGTTGCGCCCGAGGGCGGCAGCCCAGGATCAAGTGACACCAGTGGGTGCAGCAGCAACACCAGCAAGGTGGCCTCCCCGTTCAGCCCAGCAGAAGACCGCCCCCTGGGAACACTCAGTCTGGCTGTGGACTATAACTTCCCCAAGAAGGCCCTGGTGGTGACCATCGTGGGGGCACAAGGCCTACCGGCGGTGGACGAGCAGTCGGGCAGCTCAGACCCTTACGTTAAGATGACCATCCTGCCCGAGAAGAAGCACCGCGTCAAGACCCGTGTGATGCGCAAGACCCTGGAGCCTGCCTTTGACGAGACGTTCACCTTCTATGGCGTGCCCTACAGCAGCCTGCCGGAACTGGTGCTTCACTTCCTGGTGCTCAGCTTCGATCGCTTCTCCCGCGACGACGTCATCGGTGAGGCAGTGGTGCCGCTGGCCGGCGTAGACCCCAGCACCGGACGGATCCTGATCACGCAGCAGATCTGCAAGAGGAGCATACAGGTGTGTGATGCTGTGTGACTCTGCGCGCATGCTTGACTTAATGTGTGTGAGTGCGAGGCAGAGGGGAAAAAACCCACATCAGTTAGATAAATATCTTATGATGTCATATTTACCCTGTTTAACCTTATTTACCATGTTTGCCTGTATCCTCATCCATCATTGTGAGCAATGTTCAATTTAAACACAAAGGGGGATTGATTCTCCACAGGAGTGGGCATGTGATATGGTGTGTCACTCTCTGATGTCATGCACGTGACATCATACAGAGGTATCCTAGCAGCATCAGATTAAAATGTAGTGCTTTGAAACATAAAAGAGTATCAGTGATAAAAGGAGACAAGTGGGCTTAGGCTGAAGTACGAGATTGCTGTCTTTGATGTGTAAGCTGAATCCTTAGGTTCCTTTAAATCAGAGCTAGATAAGATTTTAACAACTCTGAGCTATTAGTTAAGTTCTCACCAAGCGAGCTTGATGGGCCGAATGGCCTCCTCTCGTTTGTATATTTCTTATGTTCTTATGTTCTTATGTGTGTGCGCTGTCTGCCTGGATGGTTGTAAAGGACAAATGATGCATTCTGCATAATTTAACACGAGAAAAATGGGAAGCCATATTGGGAACAGCTATCGCTGTTAATGTTCAGGATTTGATGGCAGCTGCCTTCAAACACTCTGCAACACTCTGTGAACCCAGAAATAATAACCACACCAGCAATAATAATAATAATAATAATAATAATAATAATAATAATAATAATAATAGTTGTTGTTGCTGTAATTCAAAAGCTTGGCATTTGTATCGATTCTTGCCCCATTTCAACTGTACATGCAGGTAGATTAAAGTAGAGAGAACTAAAGACCCCTATTATGTCCAGACACATCAAACAATCAATAGAAGCTGACTTCAGAAATCAAGCACCTGCACACTGTTACGAATAATGGACAGTTTTCCGAGAGCCATTTTAGCCCTAAGGCTGTAATTCTGTGTTTTCAGGGGGTCTTTACCTGTTTACTGTCTCTGCTGCCACTGGAGTGCAGGCATTACCACATTCACAGACATCAGCTTCATCCACACTGGCTGTACCCAAAGGCATATTTATGTACTTTTATATTTATATGCACGATGTACTATGTTTTGCTGGTACTGGAATCCCGTTAGTTACTGGGACCGGTGAGCATGCTGGAAAGAGAGAGAGATGGAGAGAGAAAAAGAAAGAGGGGTCTTGGGAGATGTAAAACACTGCTATAAAAAGGTGACCGTCCACACAAATGGGCACAGACCCGGCCTTCATTAAAATTTTAATAGGAGTAGAGAGAGGCTTTCATTATTCAGACCAGAGTTTTTTTAAAGAGGCCATCAGAATTATGACAGTGATTTATACATCTATTTAATGTCTGAAAAATCTCTTTTCCGTTTCCATTGAATGGAATATGTCTTGCAGCATATAATGTTATTATCTGTAAATGAATATACATAATGTAATAAAGCAAATGCCTTACACTCTTAGTATGTCAGGATATAATGAGATTCAATTTATTTCCATTTGTTTTTTTCCCAAATGAGTGTGTAATCACTACTTTGTTGCTAAACCAATTAACAAACAGAAAATTAATGTAAAAAGAGGACAATTTAAAATGAAAAAGGTTTTTAAGATAAAAAACAAATGAACAACTGAAATGATATATTATTCCTTGCATTGAATGTCCATACTTAGCAGTTGTTTTGGTATCTTCTCATATAATATTCTTTCTCCAGTATTTGATAATGTATGAAAAATACAAGGGCATTATTTATGGCTAGAAATCAGAGTGTCTTCTGATTGCTGAAAAGTGTTAATGTATAGCTATTTCTGATGGAGAAAACTGCAGATAAACCGTTTGTTAGCACAGGCAAACACGGAGCCTGCAGCAAATCACCCTAGGAGACCGTCTCAGAAGGCAGAGGCCTCCCACACTCAGACCTTCTCCAAAGCTCACCCTGGCCTTCTAGTTGCTATGGAGACTCTCAACAGCAGCTCTGCAATCTGCAGAAAGAGAAAGCATGGTCGGGAACAGGAGGAGGACGGGGAGTCTGCAGAGTTGAGAGGGATATGGATAGAGTGCAGACTAATGCTTATGGAAAATCACAGCAGTCCTGTACCTGTGCGTGTTAATCTGTGAGAACATGCCCATATTGGTGAGCTTTGTGAGTTGTGATGACATACGTGTCTCTGTCATTGTGTGTGTGTGTGTGTGTGTGTGTGTGTGTGTGAATTGGGTTTATATTATATTGTTGGGATCAAAAAAAAAGGAAAAATCTGATAATTTGCCATTGTGGAGACCATTTTTCAGGTCCCCACAAAAATCTGTAAATGCAATCAAAAAAGTAAAAATGCTAAAAGTCTCGTATTTTGTTCGGTTACTTATGGTTAAGGTTAGCGCTGGGTAGAGGTTAAGGTCGTCATGTCGGGATTAGAGTTTTCTCCATAGAAATGAATGGAGAGTCCCCACAAAGATATAATCACAAACCTGTGCGTGTGTGTGTGTGCACATGTGACGGAATGTAATGGCATAGATATGTTTTACCTTGCAGTGTGTGAGCCGTGGGGAGCTTTTGGTATCGCTGTCCTACCAACCTGCCACTCAGCGGCTGAGTGTTGCAGTGATGAAAGCCAAGCACCTGCCCAAGATGGACATCACCGGCCTGTCTGGAAGTGAGTGCCTGCCAGAGACCTGATGCTGATGAATCTCACCATTCAGCTGTGGTGCATTTGGCCAGTTTTCATGAAGCTTTTAGGATATTTTATGGAGGGAAACAGAAGAGAATGTATTAAGGTTACTTCCTGACATTATGCTGCCAGGTGATCATAGTTAAGTAGCTGTCAGACCTTAACTGGTATTCAGTTCCAGTTTAGAGCAGGTTTTTATTCAGGTTACACAGTAGATAGTTGGAACAGTGAAATGCTCCTATGACTCCTCCTCTCATCGAGTCCTTGTCCTTTTCCCATTTTCACCATCCTAGACCCGTACGTGAAGGTCAATGTGTTTTACGGCCGAAAGCGCATCGCCAAAAAGAAGACACACGTCAAGAAGTGCACGCTCAACCCCGTGTTCAATGAGTCCTTCGTCTTCGACGTGCCCCCCGAGCTGCTGCACGACGTCTCTGTGGAGTTCCTGGTCTTGGACTTTGACCGCACCACCAAAAACGAGGTGGTGGGCCGGCTGGTGTTGGGCGCACACAGCTCCGGTTCCTCTGCTGCTGTCCAGTGGCAGGAAGTCATCGAGAACCCCCGCAAGCAGGTCACCAAGTGGCAGACCCTGAGTGAGCACTAGCCCCCCCCCCCCCCTTATGCCCAGTGCTCAGTAGCTGAGAGGGGGTAGGGGGCACAGAGCTCCCAAGTCATATTTCTCCCCTCTAGGGGCTTTGTACAGTGAACTCTCCATGTCATTAATGATCATTATGATAATGGGGGAAATTAAACTCCAAACAGACTCTTGGTAATTACGATCAGAGCTTCATCAGTCATGCTGAGTGAACGACAGACTGAACAGAAGTCAAAACAGCCTTGTAAATCAGTTTGGTTGTACTGTATGGTACTATATGGGGGGAGACCCAGGGCAAGATGGAGACCTATTACCTAAACAACATGGGGGGGAGGGGGGGCCGTCAGTTGTTGAGAATTTGATTCTCGTTTCTCTGTTGCGTATTGGGAAGTGTATAGAGTCCATTCAGTTTATTGCATGCCCAAACAATGACAAGGTAAATGACAAAATAAAAGAAAATAAAAAAACAGAAGCAGTTAGGCACATATTATTGGACCTTGGAATGTATAATTACACAATCCCTTGTTTTTTGCCCCACCTTGGTGGAAAGGGCCGCACCTTTGAAGACTTGCGGTGTGGCGCACAGTTTGGAGAGGGTGGGGACCCAGTTCTGTTCTCTGAAAATGTAGGTGAACTCCATTCGTAAACTCCAATAGATGTATGGTCATTCCATGTTGAGACTCCTCCATGCATTTCCGCTATGACACATGATTCACACACGAAAAACATAAAACATGAAAAAGCTATATAAACGAACCATAGGAAAACTCTCTACATAATAGACAGCTTTGAATTATGGCAATAGTTTTATAAGTCTTATACATCTTCTTCTTAAGCATGACTATGGCTTGGATATGATGTAGAAGCACCACTGGTAGATCTATAGAACATGTGTGACATGTCCAAATCTCACAGTGGCACAGAAAGACCTGAAAGATGGACAACCGATTAAACCTAGAAGAGACACTCAGCTGGATGAAGGGGCAATTATGTCCTTGAATAATTTGCTTATACCCCAGTCCCATCTTTTACAGGTATCGTCATTTTCGTATTTTTTTGCGGTTTCACATGAGCTGAAGCTCATGAAAAATTTCTTTTTTTTTTCATGCAGTGTTTTTACGGTTGCCTTTTACAAATGTCCCGTTTCTTCACGTTAAACTTCTCGAGCTTTGTTTTGGAGAACGGCTCTCCAGGTCCCCATCTGAAGGCCGCCCTCTCCTTGCAGAGGAGATCATGCAACAGTGGACTGTGACGTGTGTCATACTGAGCATTTGCCTAGACGGGCATCGTAAAGCTTAAAGCTAAAAGCGGTAGCATAATTGGCGACTGAAAATGCTTCTGCCATAGCATTGCCCAGTCACCTTAATGCCTGGTCTTATATTTTTCATTATTTCTTTGGAGAACAGTCTACCCTCCACCCCCCCCCCATTCCCCCAACCTCATACATAATACCATCGTCCAGTGACGGCATCTTGATGAAGCACATGGCTCAGAGCAGTATCCAGGATCTGCTGTGTTTTCCTCTGACCGTTCCTATGAAGGCTTCTTTAGTCTGCCGTTGCTTGTTATCTGTCGTTCGTTAGCGTTCACTGCTGTCGCATCACAGCGGAGGAATCCCAGTACCAGAGTTGCCTTGGAAAGTTGGGAACGATGAGGTGGTCTCTCCTCGGGCTGAGCGAGTCTCTCCTCCCTTCACTTAGTGTCAGTTTGAGTCGCTCACCTGTAAGTGTCCTTACAGAAAAAAACAATGTGTTAAAATATTAAATGCAAAACATATTCCATTTTGATATATGCCAAAATGTTCAGGATATGCTAAAAATCTGTGCATACATTGTAAAATGTATTCCACAGTTTCTAATATTGCAAAATGCACGTTATTATGTATTAAATACTAAGGCAGGACGATAGATTTTGTAATATATGTTGCTTATTTTTACCATATATTGACATGTATACATTATGGTCGCTCCCAGACTTCTCGTGAACTGGGCCATTGGTGGCATCCCTACTTGGGAGTTCCATTTCAGCATGTTAAAATCCTCTGGCCCAGAGTGTGATATCAACATCACTGGTGCCCTGGTGGCCGTTACTCGAAAACACAAACGCATAATTATGGGGTTGTCGTATCGGTAGCATAAACTGTTGTGCCAGGGGCCTGCTGTCTGAAATCACGCTGTGATTGTGCTTCAAAGGTGCGTTGTTTGGATGTTGAGCCCAGGCTGCCAGAGGACAGAAGCCCCTTGGGCACACGGACGTACCTCATATGTAATACAGGGCTGGTCTATCACTGCCCTCCCTCTCATTCTAGGGGACAGAAGTGGAGATTTTGTGCTGCCCAGACGTGGAAGGTTCAGGTTCAGAAAGTACAAATCCAGGCCAAGATTTTACTTCAACTGACCAGTTGAGTATAAAGAGTCACATTCAGGGAGTACTCAGAGTACTCGTAGTACTCAACTTGTTATTTGAAACAAAATCTTGGTTTCGACTTGTACTTTGTGGGCATGAATTTTCCCCCTCTGGTGCTGCTCTTCATTTCCAGGTATGTTTCTGTTTTTGATGCTTCTGCAGCTGCCTCACTTCCTGGTACATCATTACATCATCATTTTCTTATTGCTTCTGTGAGGAAAGGGGGATCCTGTACATAGTGATGCGCAGTTTATTTCCCATTACAATTCCACAATTGTAAACTTGCTGATCTGCCTGTTTACTTATTCTGGCTCATGTGATGGGTATAAATGGAATTTATCATAGTGGCGGGAGCCTTATCTCCGTTCAGGGGTAAAGTTTTCAGGGGAGGATCATGGGAAGAGGGGGGATGGGGGCAGGGAAAGGACTGAATTCAAGTGCCGGCAGTAACTTCTAAAACAGCATCAAAAAAGTGTTGAATGGGGAAATATCAGATGTTTAATTTGGAGAATCTGTCGCCTCTGTCTTGTAAATGCCACTTTCTGAGGCTGGTATGACACACAGATTCCGAAAGTTTTGATTCAGCTGAGCGCCATGAAAGAACCCCAGCTTTCTTCCGGGTAGTGTTCACTGCTCCCGTGATCTGGGTTTTACGGTCAGAAACTTGTGTAGCCAGGTGTTTGTGCCTTTAAATTGCAGATAAAATAATGCAGATTAGCACCTGGACTGGGGTCTCAAACAAACAACTGCCCCTGCTTCAAACAGAGCTGCTTTTGTCATTTTTCCACTCATTATTTCCATTTACTTGAACCACAGCAAGGGAAAATTAAGCAGCATCCTCATATTTATGCCACAGGAGTACCAGTGACTGTAGGCAGGTTCATTTTCACAGTGCTGTGAGTAAAGGGTCATGCAAGGAGCATGACATCACCAGGCTGGGTATCAGACACCACACGGAGACTCATGAGTGACACGATAGGGACGGGATGCAAGGGAATAGAAAAGGTGTGAAGGTACCAGTGATTAACATGGCTGCCACAAGGTGGGGGGGGTGTGCAAGCATGAGGAGAGCGGGGGTGTGTCACGAGGATTCTCCCATGCGGTCTAGTCAATTTTATTCTGCCTTGCTCCGTCATCTACTCACCTGTTCCCTCCTCTCCTTCGTCTTCTCCACTCATTCTTATCTTATCTAATTTTTTGTGCCTCCTTTTTATACTATTATACATCATCCATCTTTCCCAGCCGGCTGTGAGGAGGGCGTCCTTTTATGCTGCGCACATGTGTGTGAGTGTGCCCTCTGGCTGCAGGTGACAGGTGGCGCAGTCACGCAGGGGGGAATTGGCAATGTGGACGCACTTGTGTTGCCTTGTTGCGGCTGGACAGATGGACAGGGGAAGCAGAAGTGGGGATTTTCAGCATGCGAGTTAAGTGGTGCTCTAATTTAGGTCAGTGGAGGGGAGCTCTTACACAACATATTCACTATTAGTCACACTTTATTATACACAATTAGGACGCCCATTCGAAGTGATGTGTCCCATATGATAAAAAAAATCACAGTACATGTTGTATATTAGAAAATGCTAACATAGAAGTCACATTAAATCCCATACAGATCATGGTAAAAGCATACAATATGTTAAGCAGTGAGTTTGATGGTGATGGTCCTCTTCCATGTGGGATAGATGTCTTCCTGTGTAGATGTACGCACACCAGATGTCACGCTGAAGAGGCTACGTTTGCACTCAGAGTGTGCTGGGGGCTGCTCTCGTGATTCATCCTGTTTGCTCCAGCCACGAAACTGTCAGAATGTGTGCGTGAGGTCTGAAACTACGCAGCTCCAACTAATGTGTGGTTCACTACGAGCTTCTCTTCTCTCCTCCCCCCGAATGTCTTTCTGGGCAGTGCAGAGAGCACACTATTGACAGGGTGGGGGGTGTGATGTTTAGTGTGGCCCCTCCCCTTACGCTTTGCTGCTTTGCCCCTTATATTTGCTGCAGTTTGGCAGTGGACTGTTTTGATAGTGACCTGTTGCACGCAATGGCACCGGACTTCGTTTATGTGTTTTTTTGGGTGCCTCGCCCTGATTGCTATCCCAGCACCCCCCCACCCTATGCCAACTACCCACCCCCTTCAATGTTTGGTCTCTTGTATTGAGTTGGGGTAAAATACAAAAAAAAAAGAAAAGCATTAATTGTAATAACCACAATGACATCGAAATGCCAGTAATGGTTTAAGGTAAATGACTTTTTATGTGGGGAAATGCAAATAAAACAGTAACATTGAACTGTGTTTAAAACTACATAATGCCATAAGTCTATGCTAAATATATCACACTGATGCTAACTTGTATGTTGAATTTAACACACAATGAACGTGCAAATAAAAACTGATACACCATTTCTGTGGAACTTATTGACTGTTGACCCACTGCCCTCTGCCAGATCTCATTTCCCGTCCTGCACACCCACAGTGCGCCAATTCCGGCCAGCATCTCTGAACTTTTGTGATAATATATAATTCGACAGTCAGATGGAGTGACAAATATGTTGTAGGTTGGATGCCGAGGCCCCTGGAAGACAGTTTGGCCTGTGGGAGGACAGTGTGGGAGAGAAAAAAAACAACAACATGCAACATTATTTACTGACATACGTATTAGAAAGCTTCACGGGGATGATATCTATCCCCATTCCTATGTATCCTCGCGAACATCTGAAATGAAACGAAAATTGTCCCCACTCCATCTCCACATGCGCCAAAACCATCCCCACCCTGTCCCCGCGTGTGCCAAAACCATCCCAGCCCTGTCCCCACGTGCGCCAAAACCATCCTCGCCCTGTCCCCGCGTGCGCCAAAACCATCCCCGCCCTGTCCCCGCGTGCGCCAAAACCATCCCCGTCCTGTCCCCGCGTGCGCCAAAACCATCCTCGCCCTGTCCCCGCGTGCGCCAAAACCATCCCCGCCCTGTCCCCGCGTGCACCAAAACCATCCCCGTCCTGTCCCCGCGTGCGCCAAAA
>JAODKE010000051.1:18296364-18315563 GCA_026779605.1 Mormyrus hasselquistii
CCCCGCGTGCGCCAAAACCATCCCCGCCCTGTCCCCGCGTGCGCCAAAACCATCCCCGCCCTGTCCCCGCGTGCGCCGTGCCTTGCTGTTACCACTTGAATATAATTTTTTTTCCCTCATTCCTGTAGATTACTGCGGATATCTGTGGTATTACCACTTTCTCCATTCCTGTGCAGCTCTCTGATTCATGTAATGGGGAAAGTCATAACAAAACTATGAAATTATTCAATTATGTCATGCAATCAATGACACCTGTATTCCTTTTGGATTTTGGGTTGAAGGGCACCCAAAAGATATGCAAATTTGAAAATAAAAAGCTCACTGATTTATGAGGTACTTCTCTGCCGGATTTAATTATCATGCAAATATATGGCAAATCCAATATGCATAGTATAATACAAGATAAATG
This sequence comes from Mormyrus hasselquistii, assembly GCA_026779605.1. Classification (NCBI taxonomy): domain Eukaryota; kingdom Metazoa; phylum Chordata; class Actinopteri; order Osteoglossiformes; family Mormyridae; genus Mormyrus; species Mormyrus hasselquistii. Next base: position 18,296,774 of record JAODKE010000051.1, read on the forward strand.
TTTACATTAATGTAACCTGCAGGACAAGTGACATGTATCTAAGCAGCTTCTGCAGTGAAATGCTGCACAGGGTTCCAAACTGAAAAATGGCTTTGAATACTCACACGCAGGTAAATACATTTACACTCACGCAGAACATTTAAATGTCTCCGGCCAAATTTTAGTAGAACGCTGCTGAGAGCCAAAGGCTACAAGAAAGTAATATGGTAATTATGCAAATGAGCAGATAAAGCCCTAGGAGGTGTTTATGTGAAGTCAGAGAGGAAATGCAAAACAACAGATTTGACATTCATGTGATGCATAGCTAATAAAAAACCAGAACAGGTTGCCTGTCCTATAATTAGATTTATGACTGAGAAAAATACTCCTAAATTATACAACCTATCAAAATAACTGTTTCTTATTCCAAAGTAAGATAAACTGTTTAGGAGGATCAGTCCATTTTCAATTGAATTTAGAGATTTTTCTAATGTTTTTTGTTGGCCATCATTGATTAATAAACCAATTGTTTCCTAAGTGGTATATACATGATATACAATATGATATACAATAATATACAATAGCACATGAATTGGTTAGGTTAGATTAGTATAAAGCTATGCACTGCACAGACACCAAACCAAAGGGGTGCAGTGCAGAATATTTGTCATTTTGACCATGTTTCTTGAGCTTGATCTCAGCCTCTGTCACAGCCAGGCTGCTTCTTGGGGCTGCACGTCATCAGGACGTCACCAAATGTCAACATCTGTGTCTCAGCAGGACTTGGCTTCATAACCATTACCTGGTGTCAGGATTTGATTGCATAATGATTTAATAAATCCTGCCCGTATGATGAGTCGTCACGTTGCTAGCCTTCTTCTGATCTCGTGCTAGTCATCTCACTTTATATGATGTGTGCCCTCACAACCAGCTACACGATCTAATGGCCAAAGGCTGCACCTCAGAAGGTGTCACTGTTACCGCATGCTGTATACTTACCTCATGCTGCACACTGTTACTGCATGCTGTACACTGTTACCGCATGCTGTACACTGTTACCGCATATTGTACACTGTTACCGCATGCTGCACACTGTTACCGCATGCTGTACACTGTGTCGCATGTTGTACACAGTTACCACATGCTGTACACTGTGTCGCATGTTGTACACTGTTGCCGCATGTTGTACACTGCGCACTGGCTACAAAGAGGCCCATCAAATGCTAAAGGCCAAATGCTAATTTATGCAAACATCAGCTCTAACGCTACTTTTACATGCCTGTGGCGCTATTAAAGATGGATTCCTTCAGTGGGTTTGTGCATCTGCAAATATTTCGAACCAAAGGAGATTTGACCCATTTCCAGTGAAAGAGCAAAACTCAAATGGGCTTCAAAATCTCCAAAGCTGTGATTCTGAGCTGGTCGCCTTAATTGTTTCTTTTACAGCCTGTTACTCTATAGGTCCTGCTGTGTTTTTACCAAAGTATCTTTGTCAGCTTCAGATATATGATGCATGGGGTCACACTAAGGTGTAATATTGTTCACGTTGGTCATAGTGCAAATGAGACATTATAAATACAAGATAAATACAGAGACATACAGTACATTCAGGTCACACACAAGTATTTTTTCAAAGGTTTCAGCCTTATACTAAAATAGTATAAATTCATGTTTCCTCATAGATTTATACTCAATGCCACATAATGACAAAGCGAAAACAAAATTTTGGAAATTTTGTTTTATTTATTTTAAAAACTGAAACATCACATTAACATAATTATTCAGTGTTAGCTATGATGGCTGATATTTAGCTCAGGTGCATCCTATTTTTAATGACCATCTTTGAGATGTTTCTACACTTTTTTTGGAAGCAACGTTAGTTTAATTTAATTGATTAGACATGATTTGGGAAATCACACAACTGTCCATATTATGGTCCCACAGCTGATAATGTATATCAGAGCAAAAACAAAGCCGTGAGGTTAAAGGATTTGCCTGAACAGCTCTGAGACAGAACTGTGTTGAGCCACAGATTGAGGGAACGCTACAAAAATTTTGCAGCATTGAGCTTTCCCAAGATTACAGTAGTCTGCATAATTTTCAAACAATACAAGTTTTGAACAAACAAGATCCTTTTTAGAGTTGCCTGACTGGTCAAACTGAGCAGTCCAAGGAGTAGAGTGTTGGGAAAAGATGACCAAGATCCCAATGATCACACTGGCTAAACTCCGGAGATATTGTGTAAACATGGGAGAATCTTCCAGAAGGGCAATCATCACTGCAACACTCCACCAATCTGTGTTCAGTAAAAGCCTCGATAAAATATGACATGAAAGCCAGTGGTGGGTACTGCTAACCAAAAAGTTAGCTGCGATAATTGCTAGTCCACTAACTACAAAGTTTAATTTGATAAAACACAGAACCAATAAACCACTAAAAATGTAGCGGACAGGAAACGGGAGCCCAATGAATACAATTTGACTTACAGTCTCGTTCGTTCGTATGTCTGAAAGTTCGTAAGTTGAAAGTTCGTAAGTAGAGGTATATATAGCTCTGTCAATCAGAATCCAGGAAATACAACCGGGGACCTGTATCATAAGGCAGGATTTCTTGCGTAGCTCAATAACTTTAAGGATTTAATGTAGTGTGCGCTAAATGTAAGTGAATGGTGATGAAGTCCATTTAAACTGGGATACCATGAACAAAGATTGTGCAAATTGAAATGGAAGTGGAATGTACAGTAAATTAATAGTTGTGAGTCAAGAGTTATTAGTTCTTTTAAGAGTATTAGACAGGGAGGGGATGGACTGGTCGGCATTCTTTTAAGCCTCACTGTTCTGGCTTTGATGCTGCAGAACCTCCTACCAGACAGCAGTGCATCAAAGGGGTCGTGAGAGGGGGGTGATGGGTCCCTGACGATCTAAGGAATTTGTATCCAAGACTTTTGACATGACAATATCAAAGTAAATTGACAATCAATCCCACTAATCAGTCAGAGGGAATGTCATTCACCATGATCTTTTTGTTAATGTACATGGGACCACAGGCTCTCATTATTATCATGACTTTTGTCATCTGCACAGTTAATTGTGAAAAATGTGTCATGTTGTGTTAATCACTCCTGCTACTGCTGTGCTGTGATGCTCACGTTGTTCTGGACAACAGTGTCTGTGGTGATTGTGAATGAGGTGATAGTGCAGAAAATATAGAAACATGACTTATGTAGCTCATGGGATAAGATATTCCAAAGAGCATTTGCTGTATTTCCATGCTGTTCAGACCCATTGAATCTCTGGACAGTTACATTTATGTCATTGTATTTATCATTTTCTCTCTATATGTACACTCCCCTGATGATTAATTTTGCAACACAGTAGTCTAACACAACATGAAGAGTTGTGCATGTGATGAGTTGAAAAATTCGCACAGGTGGATGGCAAACTATGCACTGGACGCCGGAACAGGCATGAGGAATTATTTTAATTTGCTGTATGGAGCCACAGAAATAATCAGAGTGGGTGTGAAGAAGCAAACACAACAAGAAGGGGGGGGGGGGAAAGGTAAATGAATATGGGCAGGATGACGGTCAATAATAACAACAGAGAGCCGAGGTGCAAGTGGGTGTTTTGTGAGCAATCAGAGGGACAGAGCAACACATACATAATGACTGTATTATATGAGAAACAGGTGGTTTGACTAAACACAATGCTCATCACTCTCAGGAGGGCTAAGCCCCTCCCCTATCATATATAATACTTTGTTGTTTGATAAGTCAAACCATTTGTTTTTTAACAAAAAAAAAATCTTATATGAGTCTTGGGGCATTCTGTACTTATGGGGCTCAAACCTCTGGTTGTTTTTAGTCTCTTTTCATAGGTCAAAACCAGCGGAAGAATATCACCATGACAACTGAGAAGACTCCCAGCATCATCAGCCCATGACATCACTATGCCCACCATCAGCAAGAGAGCAGGCGGAATGTGAGGTTACTGCTACATGATTTCAGCTCTACCCAGCTGCTGTCTGCAGTTTCACGTACCACGTGACACTTGCCAGTTCCACTGCATGTGTATAATCTGCTCCTTTAGAAAAGCTAGATGCACCAAAACCTTAGGTTTATTATTGTAAGAGCAATGCAATAATATACAGAACCACATGATCAACACACTTGACAGGAAACCGTGGGTGTAAATGGACCATTTTCCCTTACAGAGGAACAGCAAAAAACTGACATAAATGTAAAAAATAAGTCACCAGTGTCCTGACAGAAGAAATATGAAACCAAACCTGTGATAAGATATTTGGGAGGCAAAGTGGGCGCTGAAATGGACCAGTAGTGGTTCTGAGTTTTGTGAGCTGGGGATATGAAGAATAGAATACTCTAAAACATAAAGGAGGGGCAAAGACACCTACCGGACTGCAAAGATGCCCCCATACCAACGAAAATCCTTTTCAGCTTTGCTGGACTGGAATTAAGAATGATTAATTGAAAAATGAGAGAATCAATGTGATATCCTCAGGAAGATAAAAATAGAATTAGGTATCTGTGCTTCCTTTTCTTATTCTCTATGTTCTATTAAGTGTGTCCTTCAAAATCACCTGTAGATCCAGGTCTCCCTGAACACTGAGGTGAACAACCAGCACATGTGAGAAAGATAAAAAGGCATCCTACATTGGTATCAAAAGAGTCAAAGAGCCAAGCTATTTTCTTGCCCTAATCCGCCCCCCATTTTCAAATTTCAAATCTATCCTGTATTTCAGTGTGTTCCAATGATCCCAGGACCTAAGTTACCCGGGGCATTATGCCCATGGTAGGGTCACCCAAGGCAAACAGGTCCTGGGTGAGGAACCAGACGAAGTGCGGCTCACAAGACCAGATTCATGGATAATGGATTCATGATTTTCCTTGCCCAGACGCGGGTCACCGGGCCCCCGCCCGGAGCCAAGCCTGGGGCTGCGGCTCGATGGCGAGTGCCTGGTGGCCAGGCCTGCACCCATGGGGCCTGGTCGGGTACAGCCCGAAGAAGACACGTGGGTCCTCTCTCCAATGGGCTCACCACCTGTAGGAGGGGCTATAAGGGTCGGGTACAGTGTGAGTTGGGCAGTGGCTAAAAGTGGGGACCTTAGCGGCCGATCCTCAGCTGCAGCAGCTAGCCCTAGGGACATGGATATGCATGCATACTTATTGTCCCCTGGCTGGGTGCGTGCACATTGGGGTTTACCGCAGTGGACGAGAGGGTAGCCTCCCTTCGCCTTCGGGTGGGGAGATGGGTCTTGACTGTTGTTCGCGCTTATTCACCGAATGGCAGTTTGGAATACCCACCCTTTTTGGAGTCATTGGAAGGGGTTTTGAAGAGCCCTCCTCCTGGGGACTCTCTTGTTGTACTGGGGGACTTCAATGCCCACATGGGCAATGACAGTGAGACCTGGAGTGGTGTGATTGGCCCCCCAATCTGAACCCGAGTGGTGTTTTGTTATTGGACTTCTGTGCTCATCATGGATTGTCCATAATAAACACCATGTTTAAGCATAAGGGTGTCCATACGTGCGCTTGGCACCAGGACACCCTGGGCCGCAGTTCAATGATCGATTTTGTAGTTCATCGGACTTGTGGCCGCATGTCTTGGACACTCAGGAGAAGAGAGGGGCAGAGCTGTCAACTGATCACTACCTGGTGGTGGGTTGGCTCCACTGGTGGTGAGAGATGCCATCAAGTTGAAGAAGGAGTCCTATTGGGCCTTTTGAGCCTGTGGGACTCCAGAGGCAGCTGACAGGTACCAGCAGGCCAAGTGGAATGCAACTTTGGCAGTCGCCGAGGCAAAAACTCAGGTGTGGGAGGAGTTTGGCGAGGCCATGGAACGACTTCCGGACGGCTTTGAGGAGATTCTGGTCCACCATCCGGTGTCTCAGGGTGGGAAAGCGGTGCAACATCAACACTGTTTATGGTGGGGATGGGGTGCTATTGACCTCAACTTGGAACGTTTTGGGTCGGTGGAAGGAATACTTCGAAGACGTCCTCAATCCCACCAACATGCCTTCCAGTGAGGAGGCAGAGTCTGGGGACTTGGGTGGCCTCTGGGGCGGAGGTCGCTGAGGTAGTTAAAAAACTCCTCGGTGGCCGGGCCCCGGGGGTGCATGGGACCCGCCTGGAGTTCCTTAAGGCTCTAGATGCTGTGAGGCTCTCCTGGTTAGCACGTATCTGCAGCATTGCGTGGACATCAGGGGCAGTGCCTCTTGACTGGCAGACCGGGGTGGTGGTCGCCCTCTTTAAGAATTGGGACCGGAGGGTGTGCTCCAACTATAGGGGGATCACACTCCTCAGCCTCCCTGGTAAGGTCTATTTGGAGGTTCTGGAGAGGAGGTCCGTTGGAATGTCGAACCTCAGATTCAGGAGGAGCAGTGTGGTTTTCGCCCTGGCCGTGGAACAGTGGACCAGCTCTATACTCTCAGCAGGGTTTTGGAGGGTTCATGGGAGTTTGCCCAATCAGTCTATATGTGTTTTGTGGACTTGGAGAAGGCATTCGATCGTGTCCCTTGAGGAGTCCTGTGGGGAGTGCTCTGGGAGTATGGGGTGCCGGGCTTCCTTATAAGGACTGTTCGGTCCCTGTATGACTGGTGTCAGAGCTTGGTCCACATGGGCGGCAATAAGTTGGACTTGTTCCCGGTGAGGGTTGGACTCCATCAGGGCTGCCCTCTGTCACCAAGGGGGTCCTCCCCTAAGAGGAGGAGTTTAAGTATTTCGGGATCTTGTTCACGAGTGAGGGAGATATTGACAGGCGGATTGGTGTGGCGTCAGCAGTGATGTGGGCGCTGCATCGGTCTGTCATGGTGAAGAAAGAGCTGAACCAAAAGGCAAAGTTCTCGATTTACCAGTCGATCTACATTCCTACCCTCACCTATGGTCATGAGCTATGGGTAGTGACCAAAAGAACAAGACTGCGAGTATAAGCGGCCGAAATGAGTTTTCTCCGCAGGGTGGCTGGGCTCTCCCATAGAGATAGGGTGAGGAGCTTGGTCATTCGGGAGAGACTCAAAGTAGAGCCACTGCTCCTCCGCATTGAGAGGAGCCAGATGAGGTGGCTTAGGCATCTGATTAGGATGCCTCCTGGATGCCTTCCTGGTGAGGTGTTCCGGGCATGTCCCGTCATATCTCAGCTCAAACAAGCCACTAAAGACCCTTGATAACCATCTCATCTCACTGTGATACAGCAGCTGAACGTGTGCTGAATCCATACCCTTACATAATGCAAAAATCACATGGAGGTTACGGCATTCTCCTTTATGGAGTTCACTGTTTTTTTTTTTTCCAAATTTTTTTTACTAAAGTCTTTTGGTTTCTAACCCGACCTTGCATAAGCGGAGGATAATGGATGGATTTCAGTTCAGTTTCAATCACTGCAATGGCTTTGTCAGTTTCAGTTCAGGCTTTATTTCACAGGCAGACTTTCATTTTGTTTTCATATATTTTAGTCTTAGTAATTCTACTTTACAGAATTTAGGTATTAATACCTAAAATGTATTGGACGACATGCAATACAAAAGTTTAGCAAGCTCTCATGTAGCCGCTGCTGGTCCCCTCTTCCCGCTGTACCAGCAGATGAGTTTCTTGTCTCGAAGCCTGTGGTCCCAATATATGGGCGGAACTTAAGATTCTGTGTTGTGGTGCAGCAGGGGAAATGGAGTCACCTCAAAACACTCCCAAACTGCCACTTAGCAGCCACCATCGCGTCTTCCAGGCTGGAGTGAGCTGCCAGAGCGATGCAGAGGAAGGACCCACTCCAGTAGCACCAGAGGAATTGCTTATGGCTTCCCACTTCTTGCACCAACGTAGCACTCGGCAGGGCTATGCAGGAATGAAACGGAGCAGGAGGAACAGATGGAAGCAGGAACATGGTCTGGATGGAAAAAATGCTCTTTTATTTATGTCTTTAAAAAGACATTTGGACAATCACACCTCTGTCTTTCTTGCTGGCTTAGTCCCAGGCTGAGCTCCTCACACCTTTCCCAGCTCACAGTCAACTCATGCCAGGGCACTTATCTTGGTGGCGCTCACCGCATGGAATGATGGGAAGGGGTCAGGTTACCCAATCCTGTAGCGGCTACAATATCATGTCGCCGTGTGGATCAATTAACCTTGTCAGAGTGGGCATCCTGATTCTAGTTTGTGAGCTAGGCAGGCTACCGCTCAAGAGTATGAGATGGGGAGGGGGGCGGGCTGGATTGACCTCAGGTTACTCCACTGGAAGTTTGAGGTGGGGGGAGCAGGGGAATCTGCCAAATTTCTTAATAAGAATTTAGAAAAGTGTCTAATAAAAATTTTTTTTCATGTCATATCAATCATGATTAGGAAGGCAGGCGTCATCAAAGATAAACAATCAGAGAAATACACCATTTCCGATTCAACCAAATTCCCCTCCTTCCCAATCAAACTCTCCCACACAAACAGCTATGCTCATTTTCACATTCCACCATTCTCTCTTACATTAACTATCATTTTGTTACTAGCACATGATTATTTCTATTCACACAGTGGCTTTGGTAGGAGTTTGATATTGGAGGAGGAGACCAGATTTGCGAAGGGTGAAGGTGCAACACTGTAAAAAGAAGGTAAGAAGGATTTTTAAAGAATAAAGATTTCATCATTTAAATAAGCTTTTGAAAGCAGCTCCTCCATAGACACCATATTGGAATTACTGTTTGTTTCTGTGTTAGGGTGGAGTGTAGTGGCTCTCAGGCTAGGGATCTGTGCCAGCAATCAATAGGTTGCTAGTTATGTCATGACCTGCTCTTCCAAATCCTCTTGTGTGCCACGCCCCCTTGATACCTCATGTTGAATCCTGGTGTTTTCAGCTGTGTCTAGTTGTTGTTAATTGATTCAGTGTATTTAGTGCTTCCGCGTTTGTCTTGCCCCTGTCTGGTCATTGACGTTTTGTGCTTGCGTTATGTCCTGTGGTTCTGTCTTTGCTATTAAATCCCCGTTTACCCAATCTCACGGTGTCTGTGCTGATTTCCCGGATGCAATCCCTAACAGGTTCTAATCCCATGACTGCCAGGAGTGATCTAACTCCACGGGGCCCTTGAGCAATTTTAGTCAAAAAGCACATGGAAGCAGCCTTCCGAAGAAGGTCAAGTGTGCAAAGCTGTATAATGAACATTTACATAGACTGGGTTTCAATGAAGGACAACCCCCAAACACAAATGATAGTGTGTTTCTTCTTCAACCCATCAGAGAATGTGTGTCCCTTTGTTTTCCAGAAATGCCCGGGCACTTGAGCCCTTTACACACACTTACGTCAACATACATCAACAAAGTGTGTAGTATGTCACTGTGCTTGGGTGGGGCCCTTACAGTTTTTCTGAACTGCTAAGGTGTATTCCCTAAAACGTGCTCTTCTTTTCTCAAAACACTAAACACAAAAACTAAAATTTAAGATACACTCACAAAACCTTTGACTCTTCTGAAACCTGTATTATCGTTTCTCTTATTTTTCCTGAGCAATGCAGGAAAAATCGTCAGTGTGACCCGTTTGTACCCTGACAGGTGGTTGGTGCCTGTTGAATTCAAAAATGGAAACATTTCCATCCTTTCCTCCTGAACACGCTTTGTTCACAGGGACAAGGGAGTTTTCTCTTGAAACAAGATTCTGCAGTTTTTACCTTGAATCGATTTAACTGATTCAGTTGAGAAAAAATATCAGCCAAGTAGGCAAGCTGAGCCAAGAACCTCACATCTACATAATCGTTTGCCAGTGGGGATAAGCAGTGTACGTCATATCTCAGCTCAAACAAGCCACTAAAGACCCTTGATAACCATCTCATCTCACTGTGATACAGCAGCTGAACATGTGCTGAATCCATACCCTTGCATAATGCAAAAATCACATGGAGGTTACGGCATTCTCCTTTATGGAGTTCACTGTTTTTTTTTCCAATTTTTTTTTACTAAAGTCTTTTGGTTTCTAATTTTGCAGCTCAACATGCAAAAGACCACATCCACAGTAAACATTTCCCTACATGCCAATAACAGTTTTGACTGGTAGTGCTTTAAATTGTTTGCTAAAGTGTTTATGTACCGAATGGGTTTATGCGTGATCTGAAAGCAGTGTTTGCTTTTGAGAAAGGTAATGCAGGTTTCAGATGATTTTTTTGATTTTGCAAGATTAGTCGAAGGTTTTGTGACTGTAGCTTAAATTTTAGGGTTTGTGCTAAGTATTTTGAGAAAATAAGAGCACATTTTAGGTAATGCATTTTTGCAATTCAGAAAAACTAATAATTACTATAGGATGCAGTGCAGTGTATTTATTACCTTTACAGTATATTTGACAAATTTCTTTACAGGTATTCAGTCCTGCTTCTAGGAGCCTGTTATGAATTGTCCCAGCAGTGCACTTCACACCACTTGCTGGTGCACTTTTGATTGTCACTTGTGGTCAGATTCTGATTTACAGTATGAGGCACTGCCGGAGAAGTTGACGGTCATCTCTGGTATTAGAAATTTGCTTCTGCCCTCCACCTGGCTGGTTTTTGGTAACTGCCAGTGTATCCTGCTACACCGTGTTCTTGTGTGCTGCTGTCTTGCAAACTTTAAGCCTGGAAGCAGCCTGCCAGCAGAACCAGGATTGAACCAGGATTTAAAAATTTGGAGCAATCTCTTATTTTTTTCCAGAGCTGTAGGTGTTGTACAGTGTTTATCACCCCTTGTGTCTAGGCCCTTTTTTGAAACTCCCCTGTGTTATCCACTTTAAGCAAACCCCCCCCCCCCCCCCCCCCAACGACCGCCGTCACTGCAATTTCAGTATTGCACAGTGGTCCTGGGGAAACATTATTTCCATGCCCTTGTATACCTTTATATGGGTGGTATGAAATAAAGACCCATTGACGTAACCAGACTGAGGCCTGACGTGTGCGACTTGTCCAGCACTCACATATGTGTCCACAAGAGGGCAGCCTAATGCTGCCTGCACGAAGATCTAAGACGGGAAAGTAAACTGATTGGAATTTACAAAATGAGGAATGAGAGAAACACAAAGTGAGATGTAGGAATAAATAATAAATAAATAAATATTAAAGGGTACTGGCAACAATGCAATAATACTGCCAATGAATAATAAATAAAAAAAATCTAATAAATCAAAAAATAAATTTCTCCTTGTATGTATATATATATATTTTTAAATCCTGTACCTGCAGATCAGAATGTTTTCAATTTTTCCAGCAGACCAAATGACAGATATTTTTTTCCAAATTTCAAATATTCTCAAATGTTGCCAATACACAGTCACATTTTTTCATTTTATAATTAGTGCTATTGTGTCATTTGCCACTATTATCAGAGCTTCAAGTCCCTGAAAACATTTTAAAGGAGCCAGTGTTACGTGGTGACAGTAGTGTCCCTCATATAATATCTGATAATATAGCTCATATATTCTTCCAGAGAGGTCATGTGGCTGTCCACTCTCAGAATGGCTGAATAATGGTGATGAAGAAGGCAGACTGAACCCACTAGCAGGACACAGGAATTCTGAAGCAGATCAGATCACAGGGTGAAGAATTTCTGGTTATAAAAGCATCTGCAGAATATAGCTGTTTCCCTAATGGGAGATCTGATATCCCACTAAAAGATAAAGGATTTCCTCTAAGCAAAATGTGCTTATTGTCATACGCTACGGACTGTTATGAATCCCTGTTTTCCTGAAAGTTGACGGTGCAAAACGTAAATAGCGTACCTTTTAAACAAAATCGCAGATAGTTCGGGTAGATTTCAGGAACAGAGAACAAGCCCCGAATGTGCTATGCATGATAAAGGTGTAAGTGGTTTGATTGATAGGAACATTGTTTGTCTTTGGTTGAATCCTCATGATTTAAATCCATGGCATCAGGACATTGCACAACCGTGTTGCTTAAACAATGAGTTTCTGCGATACATATGAAGCATATGTTGTTCCCATTTATTCACAGCAAATGTGTCTGAAATATCAGCTACACCTGCAACCTCTTTGAAATAAAATCCAGCTAGCTGGTAGCATGCACCAGCCCTTCATGGAGATCAGCCGGAATGGGGGTTGGGCTGTGCTTGACTTAAGAGTCGACCATAGGATAGCAGCAGTATCGCATCTGCTTGGCCGTTCTGCACGTTCACAAGTTGTATCTTGCTTTTGCCGCCACCCAAAGCCTGGTTGTTTGGGTTTCTGCAAGTGACCCTCTTGACGTGTTTTTTTGGAAGCTCTCCATCTCCAAAAGAGAAAACACATTAGAAAGACGTTCTGTTATGAGCAGAGGACTCCTCCTGTGCCTGTCTCACAGTGACATGGGTGAAGAGTTTGAGTTCATGTAAATAAGAGACGATACGCTTTAGCAACACACTCAGCTGAGGTGGTTCGGGGATCTATCTAGGATGCTTCCTAGGGGTACGTCAGGCATGTCCAACTGTGATACATATGAAGAGCTTATGGGAGGAGTTTTATAATCCATTCCATTGTTTCAAATGACAGCTCTCTTGTTGGGGCCATGTTTCCTGTCAATCAGTCAGGTGCAACAGCTTGTTAAGGTCTGCAAGCACTCTCTTTTAACCACAGACTAATTTCCATCATTAGTCTAGTGCAGGTATTTGTTTCAGAAATGCAAATTACAGGGTGACTCCATAATGTTGTCCTCTTTTTGATCTGACAATAGATGCATGATTAATTGCAACGATGTCATTTCTTTTTAATTGTTAGGTAAAATAGTTTTGTGTCATATCTGGGATTTGTTTTCTGGAATACAAAGTAAAACAACTGACTGAACAACCTCCAAGAGTAGTGATTCCTTATTTTTCACCAGGGGTTGTATGTGTACAATTTTTGTACATTCTGTTTGATTAGTCATGATCACATAGCATTTCAGGACAATGTGTCGGTACGATAAATGTATACAGAAGCTGAAGCAGAGTGACACATCGTGGAGTGTTACAGGTGTTAAGGGTGCATATCTGTACAAGTACTCTGACACGGTCAACAAGCTAAGGTCAACAAGGCAAAAACAATTACCAAACCAGATCTTACCAAAAATTCATTGAATGGAAATGGCCATGAAAATTTGAACATGAACCGTCATGGAAAATTTTAATGGATTTGAATGAAATTGTTGAGATTGTTATGTCACAGTTTCTCAGAAGAAATTTGTGCTGCTCAAATTTTCTGATCATTGCTCAATATTTAGTGACTCTTTGGCTGCCTTTGATGTTTGAAGGCCAAAGCACCACTTCATCAAACAAAAACCCACACCTCACAAGATGCTTTTTAGAGTAAATGAGAAAATTATCTTTGCTGAATTTTAACTTTAATCTGAATGTTACAGCATTTCAACTATACTAGAACAATGCACCAGTTAACTAACCATTCCTAGACTGGTTTCTTGAATAAAATTAAAAGCTGTGGTGTATGTGGAAGCTGAAATTCTCTGAGTAATTACCTGTTCCTTCATAAAAAATACAGGCCATCTTTCAAGAACATCTGCCACCACTGAAAATCTAAGTGCCCCATTGTCTTTTATGGTTCTCAAGTCTTGCGGTACCTGTAAAGTTTCACTGTGATTGCTTGGGAATTCTGGGATTCCTACGTGCTGTCCAAAGCGGGAGCGAGGCATGTGGAGAGGGACTGGGTGAGCAAGAAAGGACAGGCCTATCTGGCCTTTAAACAAGATTCGTGAAATGTTTCAATACTGAGCTCCTGTTGCACGTATCTCCCCTCAAAAGGAAAAACATCCATATCTAATCTGTATCACCCGCTAAGGGGAGACTGATTCCATTGTCCCCTGATTTTGGGAATCTCGCCTACATTGTCTGTGCTTTGCACCTGGACACTGAAGCATGTTGGGGAGGGACGTGGGGGGGAGGGGAGGGGCCTTACCGCTGCTGGTGTGAGGGTGGTTGCTGGCGATGTGTGGGTGTTTTCAGTGCTAACGTAAGCAGGACTATGTTGCTCCCTGTGGGTGTTTATGTGTACGTGGGTTTGGCTGTTTTTGTCATAGGTATGGCTTATCGGACAGCTCCTCGCAGCTCATGCTAAATCTACTTTACCTTCAACTGATCTGTTTTGGCGTATGGGGGCCGTTGTTTTTAATATTAGTGACTTTATGGAGTTTACCCACGGGCAAACAATAATAAATGTCCTACGCTTTCATCCAGAATGTTCTGTCTCTCCACTGTCTGCAGGGTGCCCGCGTGCGGCTCTGGTTGCACGTCTGTCTTGGCCTAGGTGCCTGGTATCACATACCACCTCCTACCCTCCAATCCCAGCCCCCCCCTCCCACTGTGTCACAATGCCTGTATCACCACAGGGGATCTCGCTACAGGTCCTGGGCTTCAGCTGTGCAACTACACATCTCAGCAGGGAGGTTCAATAAAACCATTAATGTTAGAGGACATTAATATGTGGGCCGACACTTTTATCTACAGCACCAGTAAAATGCTTGGATGCACCTGCCCTATATAAAGGTTTGTTTGTACTATCCTTTACATTTTAGAATAATTATAAACATCAAGGCTATAAAATGACATATATGGAGTTAGGCACTGGCCGATGATAATAATAATAATTGAATAATAAATATAAAAAAAATAAAATAATTAAAGAATAATTTGTTGGGCGGCTAGTGCTGTGGGTTGAGACTCAGAAGGTTGCTGGTTCAAATCCCTGGGTCAGTAGAGTGATCCCTCTTTGAGCAAGGCCCTTAATCCCAATTGTTCCAAGGACTGATTGAACCTACTGTCTCCTCTACGACATTTTATGAGGTGGTTTCCTGGTGGCGGCTTTTCCAGGTCCCGCATACATGCTGAGCACTCACTGGCTGCTTTTCCTGCACTCTCTGGTCACACTCTGTACTGGACTTAGAGCAGGAGGTCAGATCAGGTGACATAACATACTATCACTCTACCCTGTGGGCAGCTCGGTGTGTCCAAAGCCGCGTGCCTGCAGAGCTCGGAGGCGTCGCTGGAGTCGAACAATGACATTTCCAGCTGTCAGTTTGTAATGACAGTGACAGTCCTGGAGATGCGGGGCCTTAGCAGTTCTAATACATGTAAAAACATTCAAGAATTGAGGCTGCCCTGACCAGGAGTGCCTGTCATCTCCTCACCTGTTTGCCAATCTAAGTAGTTCTGTTTTCTTTGCTTTTATTTTGCTCCGGAAGCTATGCATCCCACACCCCAGCTCTCGGAAAAACTGCAGATTAAAGGATAGACTAAACAAGCAAAGCAGGAATAACTTAAATACCACCCCCCCCTCCACTAAAAAAAAATAGATTGAAGAGAACACCAAGGAGGCATGACAAGGGGGGCCTGAAGGAACATCCTGTCCCTTAAGAAACCTTTTGTTATGTGCCAGGGGGTTCTGGCAGCGCCGGGTACATGCCGCAGTCGGCATCTCTTGGGAAGGCTCCCGGACCACCTGGAACTTTCCATTTTCAATCAGAGCATGCAGGATGCGGCCCAGGGGCCAGGCCCTAGGTGAGGCAGAAGAACAGGGAACACTACGGCCAACTGTACTCATAGTACCAAGGTATAAATGCATGGAGCCGTGAGACATGCACATAGATGCACTACGGGTAAATCATGCCGCGCATGTGCACATGCGACCCCTGGCTGTGCTATTCACAAACAAAGAAGCACGACGAGCCCCATCGATGACACCCTTGACACACTGGCTTCATTTGGTGGGTTCTCGTTTCAGCCTAAACCCCCCCCCCCCGCCTTCAATGGACTCATGTACTAACAGTGATGGGACAAAAAACTATTTGACATATTGGTGGCTTCTGAGACTCGTATGCCATCAAGACGGGACACAACAGGAACCCCAAGGCACATGTGAGACTCAGAGATAAGGGGCTTGGGAGATTGAGAGCTGAGATGGAGAGATAGAGCCTGTGACTAACCTGTGACTAACTCTAGACAAGAGAAGGAAACCATGCCGGTGTTAAGCCATACAGCCACCAGCTGAATGCTCTCAGACAGAGAGTTTTGTTTGTTTGCGAAAAAGTACCCGGAAAGCCTGTCCCGACCACGCCCGTCCCTGAGGCTCTATCTGGCACAGGTACGTACACACACACGTGTTTGCAGCTTGGGCCTTGCAGTGCGATGGCCTGCTGCTCCACTGTGACCCTCCGTGTGCTGATGTCTTCTCGTAATGTGCAGAGGCAGCACACGGGGATGACTAAATCTCCGCTTTGCTCCCCTGAGAACGAGTCTTTTGCTGTCGGTGTCAGCACTTTGCAGCAGAAAATCAGCTATCAAATAATATAGCCGCACTGGTAAGTCCTCAGCAGTATCTCTCCATCTCACCAGGATCAAATGAAAGGAGCATGAATGTAATGAGAGGACAAAGCTTCTGTCGAGGGATGACGTCACCTGCTTAGCCCTGATCGGTCGAACCACCAAGCAGCCCAGAGCATAATGTACTGATAACATATTTCTAAAATCAGTTCAACAGTCCAGCCTTCTATCATTTGGGGCTGGGTACATATTCCATCAGTATGAAAATTCACCAGGAAGGACACATATGCTTTATCTTACATTTTTCCTCAAATAATTATGGCCACTTGGATTGTCTGTTAATGGTCCCCCGGCTGTATAGTGTGATTTTGATTTAATCTGAGATTTTTATGCGATGTGATTGCATACACAGCATCCTGGGGGTCGCCTGCTTTGTGCAGTCTGGGATATGCCCCCAGATTTAATGTGTCTGTAGTGGGTAAGTGGTTAAGGAAAATGAATAGATAGGCCATGCTTGGATTGTGTAGAGTGCTATAAGAGATTGTATTTCATTTCTTTCATGCCACTTGCCTAATAGAATCACCTCTGATTCACACTGCTTCTTCACATGCATTAGTTTATGTGGTGTACAGTTAACCGGGCGGCTCACATCGGGTAACTATGGTAAATGGAAACAATATGAAACCCAGATCACTGCGCTAACACACTTGCCCCTGCATGGCAATTAATCCCCGTTTTATGCTTCTTGTGCCTCAGCCTCCCGCTCTCCTGTTAATGTAATTACTCTGTTAGCGGGTCAGATTCAGAGCTCATTAGCAGGCTTTAGCTAAAACCTGAAATAGCTGTTATGCTCACACTGTCACATTTTCTCCCTGAGCACTTTCACAATTTATGCCTCAATATACTTACTTTTCAACAAATTCTTTGGCTAATTATACCCAACAGTCTTCTGTGTGACACTATAGCTAAAAGGGAGCTGAACTCTTTCGGGTGCATTTCCCGAAAGCTTTGTAGCAGTAAGCACTTTGTCATCTCATACCAGGATCATTCGTCATTAGCAATTGATTCCAAAAACGCTCCGTAACAAAAATAGTACATACAGTAATCTTGTTCCTAAATTAGCAGGTGAATAATAATGAGAGACTTAACGTGGACTTGGGTCTTAGGACTCATGAAGAATTATGTTTTTTTTTTCTGTTTTCTTCATACACAGTGAATGAACCGCAACAGTAATATACACAAGAGGCGATGCTTCTGGATACACGGTTTATAAAACATGTGAGAACAATAGAATTGAAAAAGGTAAGGAATATGGTGCGGCCATTAGGGATGCTGGATCAACACGTTGATGCACTTGTAGCCAACCACAAAGAGATTTAAGTAAGTTAATCGTACTATCTAATGTTGACGTTTGCTATTTGTGACCCTGCTATTAAAGAGCCTTGATTCACAGTAACGATAGCTGCCTCATTCTAACCTGTACAAGCTTGCAAGCTAAAAGTAAAACTCACAGACGAATCACAGAAATTGTCTTTCCTAATGTTTGCGGTAATTAGCATAACGTTGAACACTCCATTCAGTTATCATTGTAACAAATGCGTGCTGGCTCAAGTTTGTGAGTGTGGGCATCTACTTTGGGGCTAAAGAATATGTTTTAACTTGTGGTGGATGATTCTTTAATGAGGAAACTCTACTGAAGTTCTGTTTCTTATGACAGTTTAGCTTGTTATTTCTGTACTCTATTTAACAGGCAGGCTATGCAGTGCCATCTGCACAAGGACGGGATGCACGTTAACAATATACCCTATATGGAAAAGAGTGTAACCCCCCCCCAGTTATGGATCCTGTTAGGTCATAGGTGAAACTAATAAGTAACTCAAAGGAACTAAACAGGGAAACTAAGAACAAACCAAGAAACAGGGAAACAGAATCTATCGGGAAACGCTCCCCAGTTCAGGAGAAACATTTTACAACCTGCGCAAAGTTATTCCTACATTCATTATGTAAATGAAAGTGATGGGATGAAAAGAATAGGCATTGTGTATTTAAATGTGAATGATTAAAAAACAAAATAAGGAAAAAATGTTCACTTTTGAACTTGTGAGGCAGAAAATAACGTTGCAAAAGCAGGACAAATGAGTCACGACTTCGTATAAATAAATCTTAGAATCTCACTGTGAATAGAATCTGGGTCACAGTGACGTGACGGAAATAAAAATAACAGTCAATTTTATCTTGTTAGTCTGAATGTGACCACATCGTCAGCATCATTGCTGCTTCTGTCCTCATCTGCAAGGCAGTGCATGAATAGTCATTCAGTGTTAATCAGCTCTCTGCTGTGATGTCATCTCTTGCCTCACCCCCAGCATAAATGAGGATGACCAGTCTGTAATGTTGGGTGCCATAGACTCTCCATCACTAGTCTGAACAAAGTTGGAAAAGCCCAGCAATGAATTTAATCCTATTTTTACGGAAATTCAAAACAACCCTAACCCTTAAACCATATCATATTTATCCACCTTCCTTCTGCTGTGACAGATATCAGACCTCACACTTACAGTTATA
>JAODKE010000051.1:18315663-18332976 GCA_026779605.1 Mormyrus hasselquistii
CTTTAAATCAGAGCTAGATAAGATTTTAACAACTCTGAGCTATTAGTTAAGTTCTCCCCAAGCGAGCTTGATGGGCCTCCTCTCGTTTGTATAGTTCTTATGTTCTTATGTATATGTATGTGTGTATGTATGTGATATATATATATATATATATATATATGCAAAATAAAAAATGTAATTCAAATTCATGATATTGGATACCGTCATTTTTTTTAGATTGCAGTAGGAGCCTGAAGACTTTCAGCTGCACAATGGAAAAATGACATATTCAGTGAAATGCAGTTAAATAACGAAGGTAGGTTTTACACATAGGATGAAAGCTGACCAGATAAGCGCATCACCTTCTGCATTGTGCCTTCTATGTCTTATTTGCATCACTATTTTTTGTGAACAGTGTTCTGTGAAGCGTTTCCCTGTATGTCTTGTCATTTTGTCTTGTACTTCATATTTGACCATGGATTCTGCTGTGTTTGCACGTGCTGGCAATAAAGTGAGTTATTATTCTGACTCTGATCAATGTGAAATGTCCCCCGTGTTCTGGGTCACGTTTATTGATGAGGCCAAATGGAGAGTTTTGGGCAAGAAAATGACGCAGGCTGTGGTGTATTGGGAAGCCTGGTGTGGGTCTGAACTGTAAGTGCTGCTTTTCTTCAGAGCTGGGAGGTACCTAGAAATACTAGAAGTACCTAGAAAATCTGGGCCCCCCGACCAAATTTTATGCATAATTTTACCCCTTTCAAATGCTGCCCCCCCCTGAATCTGTCAGGGTATCCAATGCCCCTGGCGGAGAGCCCGTGAAGTGTTTGGCATGGAGGTGTATAAGCTGCAGATGCAGCATTGTGCAGTATGGAGGTAACACATCAATGCTATATCATGCATTCTCAGTTTGCCTCTTTGTTCTGCTTTTCCAAATCCCAAAGAGACACTTTATTTGCTAATACTTTGCATTAATTGCATCTTTAAGGCATTCATAGAACATACAGTGCATCTAACATACCGTAACAATTGTACAATGTTTGTTATTAATGCAAATTGCAGCTGTTAGGACATGCTAGGAAGGTAAACTGACATATCGCTTATGAATGTTCTATGTATGCATTATTAAGGCATTACGAAGGTACAGTTAAAGTAAATTGTTACCCTTTATTCAGGCTAGAGGTGGAGAGTCTATGACCCTCACCATTAGAGGCAGGTCACCCTGCCCCAGGATCCTGCTTCCGGGATGCCACAAAAATTGCCTGACCCTGAACTTAGACCCCAAGCATTGCTCTCATTTGTATACATGTATATCTCAAAGATGAACAAATGGGTTATGCAGGAAAAAACATTCCAATGCACTTGTTCTTCTGCAAATAAAGCATCATTTCCCGTCTAACCTGACACTTGTGATGACATCAGTGCGGCGGTTAGCGCATTGTAAATGATTTTTCACAGGAGGATGAAAGATGTGACGAAGATTTGAGGTCACATGCAGACTAACAAGAAGCTAAAGGTGAAGATGCTGCACTTTTACACCAATTTGCATGATTGTTATTTATTCTGTCGTGTCGCTGTGACCCAGTTTCTATTAAATCATGATTCATTTGTACGGCTTTTTGGAATGTAGATCTGAGTCCAATGAAACAGCTTAAAAGTCCATTTTAAAATGAATTTGTTTGAATTATTTAAACACACAGTCTGTAACGTTTTCATTTACTGTGCATGATATTTGACACCGTTTTAACACGGGCTGGAAATTTTGCTCCTGACCTGAACAGTTTAGTACACGGGCAGTTACAGACTGACACTAAAGACGATGAGTTAAAGCATTTCTCAAAATCAGTTCATATTCATCAAAGGGATTGTGCTTCGCTTTAGGAGACATACAGCAAATTCACGTTTAGTGTTGCAGGCTTTATAATATACCTATTCCCAGCAAGCCTGTATCTCTCACATCTACCCTGGGGTCAAATTGACCCAATGGCACATGTCAGGCTTTTCTCATAGTAACATAATTATTGTAGGAGCGTGTACGACATATAGATGTTTTTTTAAATGGCCAAGAACGTCCCTAGAATGAATATATACCTTCAGGACAAGACAATTCCATTACCAGATCACAGAGACATGTGCATTCCTTTGTTTTAGTTTTTACATTTTCCCAGATTACGTCAGCACAGTAATGCTTACATTAACTCACAATCTTAGCTGCATGTTTTCATTTAGAGAGTCACCCTTCATGAGGGAGGGTATAGAACCCAACAGGTGTGTTGGCATGGGATGAATGCCCCCTTGTAATGAAGAAGTGTGACAATGGGGGCGAGGGGGGGGTGGGGGTGGAGGCTTTGCCACAGGTGGAATGCTGTGAGGGGGAGGGGAGGGACGTGCTGGCCCCCAGGAATGACAGGAATGGCCGTCCCCTAGGTGTGACCAGGTGACCCTTTCTGGGTCTGTGTGTTTACTCTTTTGCTTCGGAATGTGGGGTTGGCCCATCGCTGCTTGCCCAGCCCAGAGTGCGCACACTCACACTATTGGAGGGGCGGTCGGTTAATGCTTAGCTAGACCATCCCTAGCTGCCCTCAACACACACAAACAAGCACTCTGGGGTTGCATTGCGCATAATAACC
Organism: Mormyrus hasselquistii; assembly: GCA_026779605.1. Taxonomy (NCBI): domain Eukaryota; kingdom Metazoa; phylum Chordata; class Actinopteri; order Osteoglossiformes; family Mormyridae; genus Mormyrus; species Mormyrus hasselquistii. The sequence continues at coordinate 18,318,270 of JAODKE010000051.1, forward strand.
GAATTCACATACCGCGCTTTATTTCCTTCTCAGACAAAAAATACTGTTATTCTGGTCATTTCCATCAGTGCATCTGTCAATGCATCAGACTTCCCGGAAGAACTCCAGTTAATTAGTTAAGGCTCATTAAAATGCACAGAGGTGGGGTGAGTTATTACAACAAATAGAAACCTTTTTGATCCTTGCAGTCCTTATCAGCAACAGACAAAGCTGAAAGAGAGCATGTAAATACTGGTTACATCATTATTTTTCTTAGTTTGTTCATTTTCAGAATTACTGGGGCAGCAAGGCCGGAGGCCTTCCAAGGAAGCGCAGGGCACGAGGTATTGGACAGTGTGGGTGAGGCGTCACAACAAGCCCAATATAAAGTAATTGATTTGCCTAAACTGAATATCTAAATTGACATGAAGCCAGAATATTTGGAAGGAACCAATAATAACATGGAGAAAATGTCGGTTCACAATGGTACCCACTGAATCACCGGTCAGAATAAAGCACACGTTGAAAATGCACATGTTAGAGATTATCTCTGTATATCCACCTTGATGAGGACCAAGACTGGCCTCCCTCTGGTCGATGAGGGTCAGTCTTGTTACATTGCACCTTGCACATGCTCAGCTCATCACCTGTGTCATGTCACCCCCACAGGGTCAGTTCTTGGAATGTCACTGATATCCATACAAAAATTGGACAAAGAAGGGCTTGCTTATGTACGTGTGTTTTCTGATATTTGGTTTTACATTGAGCCTGACTATGTGTTTTTTTCATTGAGAGGCAGGAAGCACATTTTTGAGTGTCTGTGAATATGTGTTTACAGAAACATTGATAGGTATATGTACGTCAGCGTTTGTGCGTCTTGTGTGTTTTGTATACCTCTGTAGGTGTATCTTTCTGTATGAGTCTGTATGAGTCCATCGGTAGGTTCTGTGTGTATCGGTCTAACTGGATTTTTAGGTGTTTGTATGTCTATGGGTGTGTATGTATGTATATGTACGTTTGACCATTTGCAGGTGCATGTGCATTTTTGAGTGGGAAAAGGGAAACTTATACTACAACTTATAACTTGTACATGCTTAACAGACTGTCTTGGGGGGGTCTTGGGGGGGGGGGGGGGTCAGCAGCAGAAGGTGAGGACAGCAAGGGCAACATTCCTGCTGGTTTGATAGGTTCAATGATTAACCAGCAAACTACCTCCCAGGGACTCTGCAGGGGTCCAGAATATTTTATGGAGAACACTGGGGGTTGGGAGGGGGGACAAAGGGGTTACCGAGGATCTTTTTATTAACATGCTACTTTTGGCCGTGAGCTCATGCTTTTTAAAAAGCACCAGACGAGTCAATGAGGGTAAAAACAGGAATGTATTCTCTACTTTTTCATGAAAGGTTGCGTTCAAATAGGGTTTATATGAACAAGAATGTACAAGAATTCTAAACGTATTAATTACAATTTAATTTTTTGAAGACGACAGCCCTGAACTTTGGGGTCCCACACTATGAATTTTGCAGGCCTAACTGGAAAATGTCTAGTATGCCAGATGGACTGTACAGCTCTGGTCTAAGGTCAGCTTTTTGGGGGCTAGGCAGCCTGCATTAAAGCTTGTTTAGCTTTAGTTATAGTTTAATCCTGTTAAACACATAAACTACCAATGCAAAGTCCCAACCTTACCAGCATTTCAGAGATGCCATCTCTGAAAACAGACCCCCAGAACAAAGGTATAGATGGTACCCTGTGTTTTTAGGGACTGATTTGAGCCAAACCTATACCCTTGCCACAGAGAGCAGTGGTTATTGTTGACACACCGTGCACAACAACGAAATGTGTCCTTTGCATTTAACACATATGTGACATCACAACATAGAAGCTAATTCAATGTCCGGGGAGCAGTGCTTGAGGGCGGTACCTTGCTGGTCAGGGATTCAAACCAGCAATCTTTCAACTACAAGTGCGCGTCCCTAACCATTAGGTCACCACTGCCCACATGCACTAGTTTGTCCGAAATGCTGGCCTCTAACCTGGCCTGGTCTCAGCCGCTGCTATGGCTCATAGTATAATGCAGTTGGTCAAAGGAGGAGAGCAAAGGAAAACACACACACACACACACACACACACACACACACACACACACCACAAAAGTACCTCATCAACTATAAGCAGACATTTTTAGCTGACTGTGTTGCCTCTACCCTAAAAGAAGCAAACCAGGCCTCACATAAGGTACTGCAAATTGATAAAACAATGTCAGCATTATTTTTAAATTAATTCTACAAATAAAAAATGCCTTGGTTTTGTTTTCAATAATTGATCATGTACTGTAGGAGGTACCCATCCATTCCGGGACTGGTTCCAGGCTTCCACCACCCTGTACTGGATAAAGTGTTAGGGAATATGAGATAGAAGATTGTAACCTTATATGCTAATTCTACACAAACACAGGCATTTTTTTTTTACAAAAAGTACTATTCAATTTACTGTGATGAATTTTTCATGTTCATTTAAAAGGTGTACTTCATTGAAACTGCTTCAGCTAAGTAACATTAAGTTTCAGATGCATCCATGGGAATACATTGTAAAAATGGGAAAAACCAGCTAGATCTCTTGGGCCACATGAAAGCATGTGACATTGGCTTCCCAGCCCGGACCAAATTAATTATCTTCTAAATTTTCTAAGGGCCCCTGCCACTAAGGCTCCCTTGGAATTGTTCTATAGCTCCCCCCCCCCGCCCCCCACACCCACCACTTTACAGTGCCCCAGGCCTCCTGTTCAATAAGCTGTTTACTGTAGAGTGATTTAAGGGAACTGGAAGAATGTCTGGCAGGAGCAAGAGTGTGAACATCCTATGAAGCCAATACCGTATTGTGCAGAACTCCTGCACTGTCAAAGAGATTTATGCTAAAATTATGATTCTATGTCTGTCAAGGTGTCCGCTTAGCCATTTCAAAACCACTCCAGTATTTACACTTACCGTTTAATATACCCATGTATTTGTTCAATTTCCACTAGCACATGGTGTGTGAGTGAATGGTGTTACCATAGTAACCCTAACTGTAACTGAGAAACATTTAGAGCAGTACCGTTTGCTGTGGGATTCAGAGATGGGATCTTGGTTTAGGGTTAATTTAGTTCCATTTCATTATGTCAGTAGAGCCATAGGTGACCCAGAAGTTATTCAGTGTAAATTCATTAATTATCTTGATCAGTGGTCGTCAACAATCTGATAACAATCTTTCAACAGGTTGATCTTTCAGGCATTCCTAGTTGCTTGCAACAATCAACACATCACCTTCACACAATTAACAATTGTTGCATCAATTAACATGTTTCATGCTGCATCGTTTAACTAACCTTATTAGCACACAGAGGTAGTGATGGAAAGGAGACCAGGGGTCAAAATCTAGACACGACTGAGACTTTGGGGGTGACCGAGACCAAGTCAGGACCAAAATAAGTCCAAGGCAAGTCCATTTTTATCTTTAACTGTACCTAATTAAAATTTTATTTACACAACAATATCAAATACCAATATCAAATACCAAAGGCTATATCACTGCTAACCTTATCTAATTTATATTGCCTGTTTATTTCAAATGTAAAACAACATCACTAGGACCCCTGGTGCTCAGGCACGCTACACAGGGGTACTACAATCGATCTTATGTTCGAACAATATTGATCAAATCAAGTCCTGTATTGGTTCAGAGAAGAACACTGTATTTTATTTTTCAGTTCATACCGGTCCCGTAATGTAGGGAACAGGTGCCAACTCTATTCAAAACAGAAGAGTCTCTTTCCTGTTTCATTTTGTTTTAAACCCATCAGGACAGAAATGATTTGTATGTCTGAGTATAAGTAAAACTAGCAGGCCTGGTGTTGCATTCTGTGAACGTCTTTTAAAAAGTAAATAAAATGAATCAGTGTACAATGAAGGTGAATAATAGCTTAGCTAGTTTTCTGTTTTTATGGAATGTTTTTCTTTATTACTGCGTAATATTATTTTGGGAGGAGTAGAAGAAAGTCTATCACTGAGGTAAAAAGAAATCTTTGGTCTTGCGTCTCGATCTAAAATTACGAGTCTATACCATAGACACTGTAATCCGAGATCGATTCAAGACCAAGTGGAAATACTTTCAGATCTGAGACAAGACTGAAGTGAAAAAGTGGTGTCAATAGCAGGACTGGCCTTGAGTATTACAACACTGCATCAATGTTGCATTAGCACATGTGGCCACCAACGCATTGACGGCTAGGACCCCGCAGGTCAGAATTGGAGCTGGGAATGATGTCACAGTTAACCCCGTTCCAGTACAAGTCGGAAAGCCATTTAGCAATATAGAGACCTGTTTCAAAAATCTGGATTTCTTGCTCAGTCGGACAACTTGTTGAATTTTGGAAGGTACCCTAGTTTAAATGCTCTTTCTCTTGGTTCACTTACACTTAGCCCAGACTTCCTTAAATCCGACCAGTTATACGGCTCAGGAAGAAATCCCTCTTTCTGAAACAGGCCCCAGTTCCAGTCAGCTTCATTATTAGCCATTGTTAGCAATATCAGTTCACAACAATGCATTATGCTGTATTTTGCACATACAAACATCATAGCCACAAGTCCATAGATAGCGGTTGGACAATACTGTGTGTATTACTGATTTAATGAAACACAAATAAAATATATGTTCTAATAAATAGTATAACTATGACCGCAGCCATCTTGAATACTGAGGTCAATGTCGCAGAGGTACCTGTGACTTTCCGAGTCAGAATTATGACGTCAGTTCCAATTTAAATTAAGAACTGGGAGCTCGGAATTTCCGACTTCCCAGTTCAAGTGGAATGCAGCATTATACATAGGTTTGGATGACGAGCGCTGCACCGCAGAATGAATGTGAAAGGATTAAAAATGTAACCTGTCAACATCCCAAAATCCCCCCCCCCCCTCCACTGCTACTGTCCCCAGATTTAATTTATTTTTTAGAGGTAGTTCACACTACAAAAGAAACGTTGCAGAGAGCCCTGATCTAGACACATGATTTTGTTTATACTGATAGCATAGCAATTTACAGGTTGTATATTTCATTGGCAAACTTGCGTATTATTGTCTCTCATATATGACCAATCATTTATGTCACTGAAAATAATACAGGTGTCAGGTAATCTACCATAGCTCCCCATCTTCAGTGCATCAAAAATGTAATGTTTCACATATGGGTACAGATGAAATTTGGAGCTTTGAAAGAATTTTCATAGGTAGGAATAAGTCTGTGTAGTTTAATTTCCAGAGCAGAGAGTTATATAAATTAGTCGAGATCTGACATTGTGACAAGATTGCGTAGCAATGTTTCAGCGCGATACAAATTTTTTTTGACACAAAACTGGCATAAAAGACCTTATAAGCTACTACTGCCACAAAATCTGCATAGCAGTCTCCCTATACGATAAGCAACTGAAGGTCCTTCCATTGACTTCAGTATCTACTGTGCATTCCCTGAACAACTACGGCAGGCGCTATAACTTACAGGATATAAGAGAACTTAGAGTCTGGGTACCTATTTAAAAAGTCAAGGAAATGGATGGAAAGGGTCAGTTTCTTTAATGTAACAGCCTCCCGGTTCTCCATACATTCAACGGAACGTTAGTTTGAATAGTGAGCCAAAATATAGATTTTAAACACAACTCGTGCCTTCACATGTCCTGTAGTGAAAATGTTTAGTGTCACATACATCAACAGTAGGGATTTTAGACTTAAATTAGGTTTTATTTTAGAAATACATTAGATAGTTTAGTTCAGTAATATGTACACATGCACATAATTTTGTATTAAAGCACAAAACCCAGCTTTAGAGTCTGTGCTCCAGGTGGAATGTAGAATCTGGAACAGCCTATTATTCACATTTATGGCTTTTATGAGGACCCACACACACATTAATGTATTCAACACATTATTGTGAGACACTGAAAATTCAGTCCATTTTTGTGCAGTATTGAATCTTCAGTCCAAAGTGGTGTATATACCCTGTCTAATGACAAACACTACACAGTAGTTACTTTACAAAATGTTGCCTGTACAGCAATGGAAATAAGGCTACAACTGGTGGAATTAAACTAAAATACAGGTAGGACAAATCCTGTTGCATACACTAAGAAGATGTTGGCTGGGAATAGTACATAATATTACCAAGTCATCCAACTTCTTGCTAAAAGGATAACTATCTTAACGGGATTATGCCGGAGATAGCGGTGAATCATTTATCAGCCTGGCATAAATCGTAAAATTAATTTACTGAATCTGGAACACCAGGATTACTCTCACATGTCATATGAACTGATAACAGATGTGCTCAACAGAAAAAAGTCGCAGCCTTATAGCTAATAAAATTAGCATTAAGTCGAAATCCTAAAAAAAAAAAAAAAAAAAAAAAAAAAATTATTCAGTTCTTCTCCGTCCAAAGACAGCAGACATAGTCCTAACGATGCCCTTGATCCCATGCGTCTCCTTTTTAATGGCACGCGCCTCGCGGATCAGATCCAGCAGTTCGTGGAAGACCAGCAGAGCGCCGTGGTACGTCTCGGCGGCGGAGATCTCAAAAAAGCCACACCCCATGGAAAGGGCGAGCAGTCTACCCTCTTCGCTGGAAACCGTGCGCAGATGCTGCAGATCGCGCTTGTTGCCGACTATTATTACAGGCACGGTCCCTGGTATCTTATTCTTGCAGTGCCTGATGTATTGCAGCTGCTGGCGAACCACGTTGAAGCTGGAACGATCACAAATGCTGTAGACCAAAATGAAACCATTCGCCCACTGGAGCTGCTTCTCGGTGATGCGTCCAGATGCCTCCGGGCTCTGAATCAGAGAAGGTTACTGTTGTTATCAGGTTATCGATACTCTCGTGTGCACCAACATGCAAGCAACGAATGAGAATTTACGGCCATGTGTTAATTAGCCCACTAGACACCGGGAAATGTGTTTAATAACTCAGAGTTTAGTTTTCCACAACTGAAAAAAAAAATTCAAAGAATCCACACCTTACCCGTGCATATATCGAATCCCAGATATTGAAAGAAATTTCCTGTCCATCAATTCTGTCACTATGATAGTAGATCCAATCTGATGATTGAGAAAGAACAACACTAAACTCAATGTCAACAGTACTAAAAGTGACTGATTTCACCATAACCATTTGAAATACTTACCTATATCGCCATATTCACCAATGAACCTTCTGGTGATAAATCGCACCGTTAGCGCTGAAAAAAGGAGAACTCAAATTATATTTTCATTAAGGCCTGGAAGTTCTCTTAACTTTTGATAACGTTAGCAATAAATGCACGTCACTACACGGTCTTATTATGGAAATAATGGTGCGAGGACAAAAGAACGCCATGTGCGTTTGAAAAAGTAGCTCAACAACTTAATTCATACACAAAAATAAATTAATAGTAAGAGGCGTATATACTTACCAGTTTTCCCTACATTTTCTGCTCCAACTAATAAAATATTGACGTCCACTTTTTGTTGGCTTGTGTCCATTACTTTCCCGTTGTAGTGAGAACGGGAATTAACCTCAGCAATCATTTGCAGCTCACCGTTGCTATACACAGTTCACTCTGGATAGAGCGGCTGACTCGCAGTAGCTTATTTATAGAGGATGGGCGGACGCTGCTTCAGGGGAAACTCAGGTGATGCAATTGGATCAATTGCATTTTATAAAGTAAATCACGCGCCAATTTAACTTTAAGACAGTCTCTTCAGTGAGACTGAATAACCGAGACTTAATTCTCTCATATTGGGTAATACACGAACGGTACACGCCAGATCTTTGTAACTTCATAAAGCACAACAGTGCCTTGAAGTAGCACTCAAGCTTCAACATTTATTAAACGTTTAAACCTTTTATAAAGTTCACACAAAAACATTCCTAAAATGTCTTTAAAGAAGCGATAAGAATTATACCTTATAAAATGAACAATATATTTTCCCCTCAGCCTTTTCAATTAAATTGTAAGTATGCTACAGGTCAAAGTACTGTACATAATTTCAAAGATAATTTTATGCCAATTTCCGAGCAACTGGACCGGCACGAAATCATTCCTAAATAAAACAAAAGGGACTGTTTGAGCACATCAGCACCCTCCTGTGTTTAATCTACCTAACAACAGGGAAAAATATATTCGTCTTGCCCGTTATTTTAGGAACACTTGTGTTTATGACTCTCTAAAATCTATTTTGCTCCATGTGAATAATGTTAAATTGTAAATTTTTATATCATACCAAATAACAATGGGATTTAAATAATACTGTTAAATGCACGGTTGAGTCCATAGCGATTCATTTTAAAGGCATTTTCGCGTTAACGCTTAGCATTTGTAGTCAGATCTCGGTGACTCACACTGCATGTATCTTGATTCTGTATTTTTTTATGCTTGGGCAAATGATGTTATAAACTCAACAAGGGCATTTCAGAGAACTGAATGCTTTGCTTTGAATTATTGATGCGTGATATTTCTGCCCAGGAAATTAATGGCATTGATCTCTTTTTTCCCGTGAATTAATGTCCAGCAGATACATAGGTAGTGGTGACACACTCTCATTCCTGGCCAGGATTAACGTCCACGGATGTCACATCATCGGCCAAATGCAGATCCTACATGACATTAGTCCAGAATCCCATTCCAGGATGTAAATGGCAAAAAAGCAACATTCTGGACTGGATGCCAGTGCATACGACTTATTTCCCCATACATAGCAAAAAGTATGACTGTGTGATCATAATGATGAAAAGAGCGACTGAATAAATTGACCAAACACGTTTTTTTTATTCTTTTCTCCCAAGTTTTCTAAAGGTGATTATCCTATTGAAAAAATGTGGATAGTCAGTGTGATACATAAACTACATAATATCTAAATCCTACTTTAAAATATGATATCAAACATTAAAAAGTACATACCACTTATTGTAAAAATGTACTAATTTAAAATTTAAAAAAATAAAAACATGGAAATGTCAGTTCACAGGAAATGTGGCACACACTTTTCACGTCAGTCGACTGTCCCATCAATCCTTATGCCGTTTCGTGGGCGGTTCACACGGATTCTTCCTTAGGAACGCTCTCATCCTCTTCAGCGTCTCGCTGTGTTTTGGGCTTGCCGTTTCCACCCCTTTCCTCGCCTCTGGCTCCTTTGGGAACGCAGACGTCGGAGTGTCGCAGATGCTCTTCCCAAAAACTTTGCGGACGGCCCTCTCAAAACAGCTCTGCAGCTTGGCGATTTTGCTGGAGTCCTGATAGGCAGAGTTGCAGTACCATATAGGTGAGGTCATCACCTTCATGCACCACAAGACAAAACAAGACAGAAGGAGAAGCAGGCCGATAAGAGCCCGAAGGATCATACCTTTGAACTTTTTAGGATGTCAAACAGGAGCCGGACGTCAGACACAAACTGAGAGGGAGTGCGGTAAGGAGGTTTCAGGTCCCGTGACAGACGGCCTTGTATGCGCATGATGCTGACGCTACGTGAGGAGTGAGAACGTGACTGTAACCGAAAATAAGACACAAAATCCAGTTAATGGCCCAGATCAGTGAAGACAAACCCAACGACAATGAATGCTCCGCCGAGGTAAAGCACACATGAAAAAAAAACGCACCTTTGCTGGCTGGTACAGGGACGAGCTGTATGTCTCACACAACAGCACAAGTAGCACATGTTCACATTTCTGCCAATAGGGGGAGACAAGAGAGGAGAAATGTGAGGTCTTATAACAAGCTTCCTAGTTAACCTACTTCTATACAGAACTTTCCTGCTTAGATATACATAAATACAGTATAGATATCTATCAGCTATGTTATATTTAGAATATGAAGGGCTGTAGCCTGCCCACACACACACACACACACACACACACACACACACACAGTCGTCTAAGTCTCTAATCTCCACTACAGAACAAAATGATTGGACAGATACTATTAAAAAGCTTGGTGGGAGATGGCAGCCATGCCATGGAGGTCGCTCACACCCCCACAGAACAATTCAGATCCATTACACAGCATTTAAACCACGTAGCATTTATTGTGTTTAGCTGTAGCCAAGCATTTACATACTCTCAGCATCGACATGTCCCAGGACTTCTGAGCACTGTACGCTACTTTATTCGTTTGTTTACAAAAAAAGTAAAAATCGCTTGAGAAGCAACCAGAAGGGTTTGCATTCAAGCAGAAATAAATTTAAACCCAAATCATAATTCTAAAAGAGCTGTTCTGAGTCAAGTTAATTGACTAATTGAGTTAATTAAACCGGTCTCAGGTACTTTAATTAGTAACACCTTGGCAATAAATATTTGTGTTTAGCATCCTTTGAGAGCCCATGATAACGGCAATTAATAGTAAAATGGCAAGAACAGAAGTGAATGAGTCCATCAAGAAAAAGGACGACACTTAATGACAAAATGTCTGTGTGGAAGTTGTGTGCACATTGCTTGTTAATGGACTTAACTTATGCAATAAATACATTTGCAACTTTCTTACAGATTTAAGCAAGCATCCCAAGACTGTCAGCACTGCATGCCATAGCAATATTGCACTTTCAATGATTTATACAACCGTTCTCTGTGAATGAATGAGTATATACCATGCATCTTCAGTACAAAATCAATCACAAATTTAGTTTTAATATACTGTAGATTTTTGAAACCATCAGAGTGTCAAAATTATATACTTCAATGTTTTCATTCCAACCCACACTGCATTCAACCTGCCACATTCATTATTAGCCTATTAAGGACCATATAAGCCCGATGAAGGTTGGAATGAAAACATTCTGGCAGAGGGAGCCCCAGGATCAGGATCAGGATCAGGATCAGGATCGAGAACCAATGATTCACAAAATGAGGAGGAAGAACAAAGGGTGTGAAATGGAGGCCAGTCTTAAAGCTAGGCTTACCCTCTGCTCCAGGAGGCTTAGAGATGGGTGCCCATCCACACTACTGCAGTACTGATCCCCCACATCCGAGAAGTCCCTGCACAGCATGCACTGCCAGCCGCCGCTGCTGCAGAATGACAGAGGAACTAGCGAATAAACTTAAGGTTCCATGAATGAAAGGGCCATCCAAAGTATAGATGCTTACACTCAATACAGCAACACTGGATCCATCTCCAATACTACACAATACTTAAACTATACTTGGATTTCAGTGGTTGCCACAGCTAACCAAAAATTAGCTTTTGTATCAGCTAATCCACAAGCTAGAGTTTAATTTGTTAATGCAGCTTCAGTTTGATTTTTGGCTTTGAAACCCTTAAAACATACCTAGAGCTGAAATTTTTGTATGTTGCAGCTTAGACACAGATTTCCAAAAAGGTACAGCATGCAAAACGAAGATCAAAATACAATTAAATGCTCAATTGTAACTATACAATTACTATACAGTCAACAATTGCTGGTGCATGATGGTCATCTAAGCGGACAATTGTTAGACTTAGTTACATAGTTACACTTCTAGTAGTGTGCATCAGGCTAGGTGTAGGATATGTGGCTGCGCTGAACCTACAGCATCGATTTGACACGGAAGTATAAACTGGCCTTTAAGACCGTGAGCTGCAGAGGTACACTACACCGCTGAACCGAGTCGACCAATCGCAGCTTGTGATTCCACACAGTCAGCCAACAGCAGGCCAGACGGATGCATGCCTATATTCTCGAATGAGCGACCCGTGCAGGTCTGCCCCGACTTCAGCAGCTTACCTTGCTTCAGAATGGACTGACGGGATGTGACAATTCCTGTGGAAGCTGCAGGTGCATACTGAACAAACGATCGTGGCCCCAAGGAGCCGGCAAACGGCACAAAACTGCACCCTGTCATTCACGGAGGGGGGAGGAGGGGCTCTCAGACACGTGGACACAGTGGCAGAATCCGGGGAGATGGAAAACTGCAGGAGACAGTAGTGGTGCTGCTTAGCGAAGGCTGAAGGCCAGTAGAAAAGCAGGTACAAGGTGAAGGACGGATGACGGTACCTGGCCACGTTCCTCCATTATCTGCAGCAGGATCTCATTCTTTTTGGTGCCCGGGACGACATAGAAGCTGGGCAGAGGACGACCCGGAGGCGGTCTGGGGATGGGAATTCGAAACAAGGAGACACAAGGAAGCAGGCACCTACGAGGATTGAAGGAGACAATTTTACACTTGTGAAAGAACAGTGTGGATGCAAGTGATTGGAGCTAATTCGGTTGAAGGCCGCATTGGTAGCCGTTAGACTGCATTGCAGAATACATTCAAAAACTGAACACTGCAACGTATGAAAAAAACAGACAGTTTTAGACCTGATATCGCCATTCACTGGACAGAAAACAGCCTAATTTATACCTGTCCACCGGCTCACTGTAAGCATGGGTCCCTGCAAAGACGTGATACAAAAACAGTACAATCAATACATTAATCACAATTTTTTTGATTAAAGGTAAAACAAGTTTGGTAAGCAGAGACTCGACACATACACTAGTTAAATATGCAATACAAAAGTATTTTTGCACTATATGTACTGGTGTATGCATGAGAATTTCCCCCTGGTACCAACAAGGTTATTTTATTTAATTTTTATAGCCCCAAAGCAAAGCATTCCTCTTACTGGGAACACTGGCTATAACAGTGCATTTCATACTTACTCCCACTATCCAGGTTGGTCTCCTCACTGTCATCGTACTCCTACAGGACAGAGAAGTCAGCCAGGTGCAAAAGAACTATTCCCATGTAGGACATTTAACATCAAACTGTCTACCTCAATGATGCACCTACCTCAAGCGGACACCTGAAACTTTCATCTTCTACTTCAAACTGGGTGGAGCTTGGGGGGGATCCTAATTTGGCGTTCTTCGAACTGCTGAATCCCTCAGACATCTTCTGTTGACCCAGCTCAGGGCTTAGGGAGTCTGCCTGAGGGGAGGTCACTGTGCGTCTTTCTGGAGCTTCTCGGAAGCTTGAAGGCCATGCGGAGGGCTCGGAGGACTTTGTGGAGTTCTGGCTCGGCCTGCATTTTCCTCTTGGGCTAGAAATTTGGCCGCAAGCAGAAGCTGCGATCTGAATCTGTCCATTTGCCTGGGAAAGATGCTGATGTGTGGTAATGACAGGATCTGTAAGTACAGCGGAGCTGTTTGCTTCAGTTGTTCCTCCATCGACAGGCATGTTCACACCTACTGTGCTCATGTCTGAAGCTTGTTCAGTGGCGCTAGCCACAGCTGTGGAATTAGCTACAGGCAAGTCAATGAGTGTAACAGTTGCCCTCTTACCACTATCTGTGGTCACTTCCTGAGACACTACAATTTTGTTTCTGCTGCCTGCAGTCATGATGGTAGGGTGGTCAATGAGTACAGCCGTCTCACCGTCTGCCCCAGTGACCGTGGCTGCTATAACTGCATTTCCGATACCCACGTTATTGTCTGCAGTGACCACAGTTACTGTCGTGATGTCTGTCCTCATGGGTGCAATGACCCGAGTGGCTAGTCTCTCACCTGCGCTAAAAGGTTGGCTGCTGGCTGTACCCTCAATAACTGAATCGTCAGTGAACAATGGTGGGTCTACCTCCATTACTGTGGAGGTCGGTTCGTTCTCAGAGGCCTTGAGAACTCTCTTGGCTTCTGGCGAGCAAACGGCTGAGGGGAGCCTCTCGCAGGGAGAATCTGCAAGCGCTTTCACAGAGAGCACACTGCAGGAGGCGCCTGGAGGCAGCTTGACGGGCTGAGCTGAACCTACACAGATGGCTGGTGTGTTGGCAGATCCCAGACTCTGAGATGTGGTGATCTGGCTAAATGTACGTGTGACTTGATACTTAGGTTGCTTTGCGGCTGCATGAAGTGTTTTTTCCTTTTCAATGTTGGATTTTACGTTCTGCACCAGTCCAACTCTCTGAGAAGCCACGGGTACCATCACGTTGACAACGGAGGTAAGCAAGAGTGGTATGGGTAATGTCCCGGGTGTCATCATTAAGCTAGAGGTAGGACGCAAGACACATTGAGCCGCAGATTTCCCAGTCACTTTGGGTGTGTCCAGCTGCACTGAACAGAGAGACACAATAGGTTTTTTTGTCCAAGAGTGACTCTGAATGACAGAAGGAGGACAGGAGACGAGGTGAAAGGGAGAGACTAAAGAAGGACGGGAATCTGGTCCCACAACAATAGGGGGCGTCCAGGTAGTAGTGACAGGAACGTGAGAGCGTTCAGTACTTTGGTGGGCCAAAGGAGAGAGATCTGGTTGAACAGAACATGGTTTAGGGGTATCGGGGCTCTGCTTGGGTGGCACAGGTTCGGATGCGGGGTGAAGTCCGGACGCAGGGCCAGGTACGGGAGCAGGGTGATGTCCGGACGCAGGGCCAGGCACGGGAACGGGGTGAGGTCCGGACGCATGGCCAGGTACAGGAGCGGGGTGAGGGCCAGGCACGGGAGCGGGGCCAGATACGGGAGCGGGGTGAGGTCCGGACGCATGGCCAGGCACGGGAGCGGGACTAGGCACGTGAGCGGGGTGAGGTCCGGACGCATGGCCAGGCACGGGAGCGGGGTGAGGTCCGGACACATGGCCAGGCACGGGAGCGAGGTGAGGTCCGGACGCATGGCCAGGCACAGGAGCGGGACTAGGCACGTGAGCGGGCTGAGGTCCGAAAGCATGGCCAGGCACGGGAGCGGGGTGAGGGCCAGGCAAGGGAGCAGGGCCAGGCATGTGAGCGGGATGAGGT
>JAODKE010000051.1:18333055-18346386 GCA_026779605.1 Mormyrus hasselquistii
GCCCGGACACACGGCCAGGCACGGGAGCGAGGTGAGGTCCGGACGCACGGCCAGGCACAGGAGCGGGACTAGGCACGTGAGCGGGGTGAGGTCCGAAAGCATGGCCAGGCACGGGAGCGGGGTGAGGGTCAGGCAATGGAGCAGGGCCAGGCATGTGAGCGGGATGAGGTCCGGACGCATGGCTAGGCACGGGAGCAGGGCCAGGCACGGGAGCGGGGTGAGGTCTGGACGCATGGTCAGGTACGGGAGCGGGGTGAGGTCTGGACACATGGCCAGGCAGGGGAGCGGGATGAGGTCCGGACGCATAGCTAGGCACGGAAGCAGGGCCAGGCACGTGAGCGGGGTGAGGTCCGGATGCATGGCCAGGTACGGGAGAGCGGCCAGGTGCGGGTTCAACTGCAGACTTCCCAGTTGCCTTGGGTGTGTCCAATTGCACTGAACAGAGAGACACAATAGGTGTTTTTGTCCAAGAGTGATGCTGAATAACGGAAGGAGGACAGGAGACGAGGGGAGAGACTACAGAAGGAAGGGAATCTGGTCCCACAACAATAGGGGGCGTCCAGATAGTTGTGACAGGGACGTGAGAGCGTTCAGTACTTTGGTGGGCCAAAGGAGAGAGATGTAGATCTGGTTGAACAGAACATGGTTTGGGGGTATCAGGGCTGTGCTTGGGTAGCATAGGTATGGGCGCGGGGTGAGGTTCAGACACGGGGAGAGGTTCAGACACGGGGAGAGGTTCAGACACGGGGTGAGGTTCAGACACGGGGAGAGGTTCAGACACGGGGAGAGGTTCAAACGCAGGTTCAGGATGCTTGCTTGGAAAGGGATGATCTGAAGGTTTAAATGGTACATTCTTCACCAAAATGCGACCTAAAGGAATGAAAGTGGGACAAGCATTTAAATTCGTCATTAATAAATTAAATCAATTAATGTCATCAGCATTAAAAAGATTTGTTAAGCTAATATTGCAGCACATTAGAATAAAAAAAAACAAATGTGTCTATCATCTAAGGGTTGGGGAGAAAAAAGGACGTGAGGAGGACACGCTGATAATTGGGGACCCAAAGCGGACTTCAGATTGTTGAAGTGCCTGCCAGCAAAAACAAATGGATTTACCAGGGCGAGGGAGTGACGACTCTGTACACTGAGCCAGCCTGAAGAAGCTACCAGTGACTGAATCCTGAGCGAGCTGGTGAATTCTTACATGCAGTGTCTTAGCCCCAACAAACACTGACTGAAAAAAATACAGATACCTATCTAGGTGAACGTTACCACTAATGTTTCCCCGCTGGTTAAAAGGAATTTAATTAATAACTTAATAACCTGGTTCAGGCTTTGAATGAAATGATGAGAGAAACCAGCCTTATTCCAGAAAAAAAAAAAAAACTCGTACCTGAATCTGATTCTCTCTCATGATTTTAGCCCCATAACACAATAGCACAGATAAGAGGTATAAGAAATAAAGAAATGAATGCAATTTGCCACACACCATAATTCTTAATGATTTTGAGGAGTTCCTGTTCAAACTGAAGTTCCATCTCTATCATGAAAGTGGGTGGCTGGGTGGAGCAGGACAAAAGGTTCTGCAGCTGCTGCTGGATCTTGAGTGGGCACGTAGGTGAGGAACAGGAACCAGTGAGTAGACCACAAAGACCATTTACCACAGCCAATAACACACCCAGGACGTCAGTCTCAGACTGCCCACCTCTTTCTTGCAGGTAAGCAAGGTGAAATGGTCATCCACATGCAGGGCCCGCTCTGCAAAGGCCAGGACGTGCTCCTGATGTTCCTTCAGCTTTCTCAGGACCTCCTGCCTCTTAAAAATGCTGTCCATCTCACGTCCACAGTACCCCTAAAAACAGAAGAGCCATGCATAATCAAAACAGGTTAAAAAAAAAACTCATCTCTAAATAAACTATTCTCCTGTTGCTCCTTGGAGCAGTGAAATGAGCAAACAGATCCCACCAGTCTTTGTGACAAGCTGGCAGCCACAGAGTGCTATTCAGCGATACAGAAATGTTCGCTTTGAGAATGATCTGATTACAGCTCTGGACATTCTGCACATCCTCATGGAAAATTCTGATTCAATGTTACATTTATATAGAGCTTTCCAAGACACCCAAAGCGCTTTACAGAACCAATTGGAAGCCACTTCAACCACCACCGCTGTGAGGCACCCACCTGGATGACGCAACAGCAGTCATTCTGTGCCAGTACGCTCACCACACAGTAGCTAAGGTGGTGAAGGGGCAGGAGAGAATTCACCAATGAGATATAGAGGATGACAAGGAGGCCAGATTTGAGGGCCACAGTGGGCAATCTTAGCTAGGACATCGGGGTACCACTCCTACTCTTTCACAAGACGCCCAGGGATTTTTTACAACGTCAAAAAGTCAGGACCTCTGGGTTTTACATCTCACCCGAAGGATGGCACTACTGTTACAGCACACTGTCCCCATCACTGCACTGGGTCATTGGGATCCACACAGACCACGGGATGGGCTCCCTCTGTCGGCCACACCATCACCTCTTCCAACAGCAACCAAGCTTTCCTAGCCGGTCTCCCACCCAAGTACTGGCCAGGCCCAAACCTGCTTAGCTTCAGATAGATTACCTACCTGGTCTGAACTACAGGTGGCACGGTGGGCGATATGAGAGAATGCTGTGAAGCGGTTGTGCGTACCTTCATTTCCTCGACCAGCTGTAGGGCCCGTGCCACCAGCACATTGCGGAGAGAAAGGATGGCATCCCGGAGCCCCATCCTCACCTTGTACTGCAGCACTGTGAGGTCTGACAGCCTGAGGAACCCAGCAACAGTCATTAAAGTTAACAGGGGAGTTGGAACGGCACTCATGGAGGTGACGGGCTCGTGAGACCTGACCTTCCATCCAGGTCTAGCAGGCTTTTCTTAACATGACTCTTCTGACACTGAACCTTCTCCATCAGTTTGCGGACATCTTGCTTTAAATCAGCCATGACCTCACTGACAAACTGGAACCTGAGACAGAACACAAGACTCAACATTCAGTCAGTCAATCTGGTCCACCACTCAGGTAAGGCACGCGAAGAGGTACCTAGTGTGTATGTTTAATTATAATTATAGGCAATGTCCATAAATATATAGGGCCCAATCTTATTAACCTACAGGCCACAATACACAAAAATACACAAATTACATCATTATTATATCAAGCTCTGAAACTTTTTGGAAATAAAAGTAAACATGCGTGACATTTTGTCATAATCTAACTTACCAAAATAAAATGCTATTAGTAAAGAAGAAGTAAAACAACTCTGCCCTCAGAACTCTCAGTAGATAGAAAATACAAATCGAAGATGAAATGGTGTCAGTCAGAGGATGGTGTTATTTTAGACAAGGCATGAAGCACCTCACCGGTGATTCCTGTGGTAGGTCAGCTGGCAGTCACGACAAGTCAGCTGATCACATGACAGGCAGAAGAGCTTCATTGGTTCTTGTTTATGTATGAGGCAGAAGGTTATAGGAACACAACCTGAAATGAAGTATAGCCAGTGAAAAAACTGATAGAGAAGAGCTTAACTTGAGCACAAATGTGTAAAATGAACATGACTATGATGGTTGGGTGGCAAATTTACCACCTATAACCAATACAACAGTTTGGGTCTTGTCCCATTTTCTATTCCCAGGAACACTTAATGTAATATACCACTTAAGAAATAATGTTAATGCTTCAAATACATTTGTAAAGTGTTTTCTAGATCATCAGGAGAAGCATTCATGGTGCTTTCCCACTGCAAGAACCTTTTCCCAGGACCAGGAACTTTTGTCATGTTCACACCGCACAAACTCGGCCCGAGTATAGTTCTACGTAGGCAGTTCCGGAAACCTTTTTCAGTTCTTACTCCAGACTAGGTAGTTTTCACTCAAACGCGAATTACTGGGGAGGCGCTTACAGAAATAGCTTGCTGACTGGTTGACCATAAGCACCACTGCTAACTTAGAGGTTACAGGGGGTAAAAGAGATACAATTAGTGGTGCAAAAATAGAGCAGACGGAATTATTTTGGTACTCAAATTACAGAGCATCAACTAATACCTTTTTGCTTGCGTCTATATATTTCTGCTTCGGAAAATTCAATCAATAATAATCAATAAACTAGATGCAGACAGAACCACAAGATAATCCGGACCCAGGCAATAATGCATCTTATGAATCAATATGTTTAACATAAAAAGTCGAAATGATCAGCGAATGCTAAACCAGTCTTTAAGTTCCAATAAAATACCATTATTCTTTCATATTGATGTCCAATATAGAAAGTTATAGCTAATTTAAATGTTCGTGAAAAGCTGTTTTGTTATTGAAGCTTGTTCCAGGCTCAAGACTTTGAACAAAAATTTTATGTGGACCATCGATCACTGAGTTTGAGAAGCCTTGCCGTATACTTAGTACGAACCTTTGGACAGTTGCTGTGGCAGGACCTTGTGCTCTCGGGTTAGCCTCACTCTCCTGTGGGCGAGCACGCAGGCTGCACACAGGGCCTCGCCACACTCCACACACCAACCAGAAACCGTTGCGTCCTCGCAGCCCCCACACTGAGCAAGAGAATCAAGAGTCATGTTCAGAGGAGATCCAGACCCAGCACAGGACGGCCGGCTACTCAGTTCTGTGTGAGAGTGTATGCAGGCAGAGGAGATGTATTAAGCAAGCAAATCAGACTAGGCTGTGCTTCATCACCATAAATGAATGTAAGGCCAGGTGCCTAGAATACAAGAGCAGTAGGAATTGATGGAGTTGAACTCTTTTTAAGGACCTCAAACCTGAAAAGTTTGAGATTAACTTCTTATCTGCTCGGCGCATCCTAAAACAAAATTTGCCCTATATTCCAACAAAACATGGTGCATGTTTTTCCATAATGGGGTTGTATGTTCTTATGCCTAGAGTTTACATTTGACAAATGTTAACTTTATTAACAAATGAATCAAATCAATGAAAATGCAGTCTCATGCATAGAGTGATGCACAGATAAGGAAACTTCTGGCAAATACTGATAGCCGGTTATTTCAAAAACACAGGTACCAATTGTTTTGGAGGCTCGGCTTAAGTTTAAAGGGACATTCCACCTAAATAAATAATTAATTTAAAGATTACATTCCAAAAATATGAAACAATGTTTTTTGGTAAGATAACACCAACTCCAGCATCAGTCCCAGAGCACTGTATAACTATATACATCATATGTATAACAGAGAAGGGTTGATCTTCAAGAGTGATAAACCCTGAATTTTCAGAGTAATACCTGAATTCTCTTTTGCTATCAAATGCTCGCCTTACTGTTGGAATAGCGTTATTCAGCAGCCCGCCTTAAGGTCAGCAATCAAATTATTTATTGCACAATTGTGAAATTTTAGCATAGTTAAATGGGTCACCATTTTAAAGGGAATTATTTGTAGTAAATATCGGCTCATTTTTGTACAGTTGGCTGGTGACCAATCTGTGCTGTATCGGCTAATACTGATAGCTGGCCAATACAATCGGTGCATATGTAATAGAACCCCTCCCAACCAATAAAGCGCTACTGAAGCATTTGCAGTTCTCTTTATTCCACAAACTCCAAAATACACTTTATTCCAATATACACCGTCACCTTGCTCTGCACTTGGTCTCCGGAATTGTAGGTGAGTCCCCTGAAGAATGGATCATTCTTGACCTCCACGAGCGTGTACTTGCCGTTACACACTGGACACACTAAAAGGAGGAAAGAGAGAGAGGGTGTACTATAGTCATGACAGAGAAGAGCAGGCCATGTCGGCTCTGAAATCCCACACGCTTCACACCCTCTCAGTTTCATATATATTACAAGCCGTGCCCTTCCTCCATGCAAAACGTTAACGATTGTGTAGGGTTCTGTTATTGTCACATGTCAAGTACACAATACACACCAGCACAATGCATGGAGACTCATAAAATACACAGGCAAACACAAACCGAAACCAAACCTACATGAAATGGTAATGCTAACCACATACCCATAACACACAAACGTGTTACAATAACACAGTCCAGAGAGAGACATCTTGCTGATTATCTGCATTTTCCAGGATACATTTACGGCTCAACATTTAATCGACTTACTGTCACTCTCGTGTGATAGAACAGACACATTTCATTTTAAACCCTGTTTCGCAAAAAATCTACATAAAACAAACAGGTGTTTGTTATATACAGAAACTAAAAAGGAAAGGACCGCAACAGGTTTTTACTTGCTTAAGTGAAGCCTGTTACCGCACATTTTCTTAAACAGGCTTAGATATTTACAATATGGTGACCGCAACGATAACATAGCTACGACTGAGGCGTCCTACCTAATGAGCACCACTAGAGGGACACACATTCAGTTATACAGTACAATAGTTTATCGGAGGGACAGAGTTATCACAGGATTTTAAAGTGCTTAATAAAGTTCCATTTGTTATACATCTGCTTAAGTAATTAAAGTTGGCAATTTCACCAAACTAAAAGACATCGCCTGCTAAAAGAATCACAAATGGTCTATGAGACCAACCCAATGAAAGCTACCGTGCCTACAGAAAGTCATCACACCTCTTTGAAATATGAGCCAACCCAATGAAAGCAGTGGAAGGAGACACTAATACGGTCACGAAAGTGTTGCAAAATGAAGTGGTACAAACGGGGCACCGCTGTAAAACTCGCTGTGAAGCACAGTGCTGCGCTTGTGCAGATGTGCGAGGTACAAATAGGGCAGGTGGAATGTATCGGTTCAGAAGTGCAACGGGATGATGTCATTACACGAGTGTCAAACATTGAGAAATGAAGGGGAAACAGAAATAAGACGGTTCTCTCTCATCCAGCTATCCAGCTATTTTTATACAGATGGAGACGATTCTGATTATGCAAAAAATAAATCAAGGTCAGTTCAAATAATTGCCTTTTGCCAAACATTGGAGTTCAAACCAAAAAGGTCAATTTTTGTCTCATCTAACCATAGTACCTGGCAGCAGAATCTCCCAGGTGGGTTTTTGCATAGAGCAAATGAGACTGAATGGGGCACTTCATCAGGTTCCTTTTCCGCACGCCCGCCACACAGGCCAGCTTCGTGTGAAGCTTGAGAGTTTGTTGTTACATGCACAGATCGACCGGCCCCAGTCATGAAACCTTGCAGCACCTTCTAATTTGCCTTTGGCTTGTTGGCGGCCTCTCGGTCATCCACTGTGGATGGAAGGTCTGATCTAGGCAGCGTGCTGGTGCTCGTGTTGGTTGCATCTGAGCCAGTTTAGAATGAGACATTCTAAGGGGCTGATCGCTTTACCAAATAAGGTATTTCATTCATCTAAGAAGTGTATAAAACATTTTAAAACGTTATTTTCATATGAATAATGAGGGCTACGATGTGAATAAACAGTTTAAAAAAAAACTGGGCTAAATGCATTTTACTTTGTCGAGTGTAATGTGATGAAAGGTGTTGATGTTCAGGGTATGATAACATCCTACAGACACTGTAATCAGCCACGGAACATTACAGGGATTGAGACAACATTGTCAACCTTCTTTAGTGCATTGACAGGGGAAATGACTAAATGCGGGCGGTTTTTTATGGGTCAGTGACAGCTGTTAAACCATAATGTTTGCACAAGGAGCACAAAACACAGAGAATTAGAGGCACAAGTAAATATAACACGGCGTGACAGGAAATGATGGGTATCGCTAATACATAATTTAAATAATCCTGAAAACAAGTCAATTCACATTAAATGTAATTAGCGAATTTTTTTTTTTTTATCATTCATCTTGATGGGTGGGGCCCAGCTATCAATCTGCCAGTGTACCAGCCAGCCATGGAACATCAGGCGGCATGATAATGTGTTGCACACAGATCTGCTCCTGCCTAACTTTGATAAAATGGGCACCAACTGACATTTTTCAAATCATCCTTTTTTGGGAGAGAACGGTGCCCATTCCCCTCAAACACCAATAATCAATCATTTTGACACAGACCGTACAACACTGCCGTCTGACAGGCAGCAGTCACGGCCAAGTCAAAATCCAGGTACGGAGTCCGCAACACTTAAGGGAGGGGATGGTCACCCAGTCTGCATTTCCACATCGGCCATTTCTCTAGTGATTCCTTAAGAGAATCCGAAACCAACAAGAATTCCTGAACTGGCATTTACATTTTGTGGAAATCATAAATAGTTCATAACGCTGAACACACACACGCGTGAAGCAAATATGATTATTACTTAGTACTGGTAATAAACATTTAAAAGGGCAAAATCTCAAACGCTGAAGACAAGGCACATTTTTTCCCTATAAAAAGGTAAAAACTAAAATGATTCCTGAAACTAGCAAAGCCATTCCAAACGTTATTCTATCTAAAGTTTGCCCATAGGAGGGTTCATCGGTCCGTTCTTTCTCGCAAATCGAGCACAAAACAATGGGATAGGAAGAGACTCATTATATGCATAATAAACTAATTTCTCTGAGTGCAGTTTTGGAAACTACAAGTACTACAATTAATTAAAAGTGTTTAGAACGACTGCATGGATTTGCAACAACATACTCATTTGGAATGGGATAAATCAAGAATAATATCATGGCACTCCAACTACAACAAAGAAACAATAAAACAAACAAACGTCTCTCTTAAAAACCCGGACTGAACGGAAATCTGCCAATAGATGTGCAGAAAAAATGTGTTGGATTTGCAAGCTTAAACATTAATTAATAGGATGCGAGACAATTGTTATAGGGCTCAGTGTTTGTGCCTCCCACATAAGGAAAAACAAAACAAGCGATGAAAATAAGAGCAAGCCAACCTCACCTCTAACATCTTCCTGGGCGCCCGGCTGCAAACACACTTTGCACAAGGAATGCAGACACGGGAGGAGCTGGGGACACGTGTCGGGACTGTGGCCCGCTCCGCAGGCACCGCACTTCCCGAAGCGACAAGCTGCCTCGGGCGCTGCGCCGTCCCCTGCACTTTCTTTTTCCTTTTTGACATCAGTTATCATTTCGACCCCGCCGTCGGACATTTCTGCAGCAGTCACAGCAGTTTTTGAGCTATTCCCAGAGATTTTGAGTCAGTTAACTCGAATTTCGCGAGGCTGAAACATTCTCGCTGCTTTACAGCGCATCTGTGTTGTGCGTTTCCCTATGGTAAAAGTTCAGAGGAAGTAGGAATTCAATGCCCGCCACACAGTTTGAAGGAGCCCAACCAATCCACTTTAAGTCGTAGCGAAACACCCAAAATTGAATTAAATAGGTTGTTACATCTTGGAGAAGTGTCTAATTTAAGCTATGTGTCATATTAACTATGGGAAAAAAACATTCTTCCAAGTAGTGACTTACTCAATGCCTACACTGCCCTAAAAGCGTGGGTAGCGGTGAATATTTCATTATGCTAGTCACCCTAGCGCTCCCACTTACCCTCGGTCCAGTTCGGCGCAAACCACGCCCACCACCACCGCCGAATCCTCGACTGGGATTCATTTCATTGGCTAACACCACGAAGTCGCAGATACGAATTGTAACGCCAAGGTGGGAACAGTAAGTTTGCAACGTGAAGAACAATAAACGATCGATCAGCCCATAAGCAAAATCTGGAAACGCAAGAGTTTCCATTACCTGTGAATACTGAACCAACACCTCGTTACAGCGGAAATGGGTTATTTTCACGAGCATTAACGATATTAAACACAGAAAGTGAAAGGGCTTGAATCAAAAAATATCAGTGTTGCATGACTGCACTGGACATCACTAATCTGCTATTAAAAGCCGTCTAGTGCTGGAGTACACCCTCTCCAACTGGGTCCGTTTGATGAGAAGAGATTCACGAAGATGAGGAGTAGTTACAAGTCACCTCTTTATTCTGTCAATCGATTGCAATCGGGAGCGACCACTGACATACATTCAGCATGTACAGGAAGAGGCTCCACTGGGTGGTGTGAGGTCCCTGCTTTTATGGCCCACTTGGGCATCACCCCCCTTCTTCTGGTATTTTCCCTAAACGTGACTGCCGCATTTTGACATCTGCTCTAAGTAGTTTGTTAGTACTCAACCTGTGTCTGGGCCAGGTCGCCCTGACCTGCTGTCGTCCCAGACAGTTCCTTGTTTTCTGTTAGTTTGGAACATTTAGGTAACTATCCAATATATTTTTTTATATAATCTTCATGTTCCCTTTTCATATGATTCTCAGATATTTTTTATTCCTTCACTAGCTACATTTGGTTAAAAGACATTACAGTCGAAAAACATAATATCAACTTTATTGCAGTGTATCAAAAATGTATCAAGAATGAAGTCGAGGACTCAGAACACTGATAATGAAGTGCACTATAATGTCTTATGTGCTGCCTACACTGCCCTCATGATGGTACTATACTCTCTTTCACCCGTATCCATAAGCTTTCAGAAAACGTGCAGAAATACGGACTGTCTACGTATTTAAAGTTGCAACCCGACCTGAGGACACCACTGTGGGACCGGAAATCACGTTCTCCATTTCAGGCCCGGACATGACGTTAAGCAAACGTCAGGAAAGCATGCGAAATTTATTATTATACTATGACTGCTACTACAGTACTACTACTATTAATGATAACAATAACAATAATAGTATGATGAATATATATATATATATATATATGGTAAATGGATTACATATATATGTGTGTGTGTGTGTTGTTTGCATGTTCTCCCCATGTCATTGTGGAGTTTGCATGTTCTCCCCATGTCATTGTGGAGTTTCCTCTGAGTATAAGTCACGCAGTGGAAGTCCTCCTATCATCAGTTGCCTGACCCTTCTCCTTAAATGGGGAAATGCAGGATGTCACTCCTCCCCCATAATTAAATTTTCCTAGAGGAGGGATGATCCCCGCAATAAAGTTTGCTCAGTCGGGGAGTCAAGGTGCTGGAGGATGAAGTGCAGGGTAATGTTGACAGCATCATCTACAGATCTGTTGGCTCTGTAGGCAAACTGCATGGGGTCCAGCGGGAGGTCAGTGGTGGCTTTGAGGTGGCGGAGTACGAGGCACTCAAAGGACTTTATAACTACAGGCGTCATAGTCCTGTCATCTTAGGATTTTTGGCACAGGGATGATGGTAGATGTCTTAAAGCATGCTGACACGTGGCATGACTCCAGTGAGGTGTTGAAGATTTCTGTGAACACAGGAGCCAGATGGTCAACGCAGTGTTTCAAGATGAATGGGAGATGGAGTCTAGACCTGCAGCTTTGCGGGGGTTCAGCTTCTTGAAGACCTTGTTAACGCCCCTCTCTTGAATGTGAAGAGATGGGGTGTGAGGTTTCAAAGGTGCCACACCAGCAGTTGGTGAGAGGGAGGTGGTCAGTGTGAGGAGCTGCGGGGGATGGTGAGGTGTGAACTGTCCAGTTGTTTTTCAAAGCGGCAGTTGAAGTCGTTCAGTTGATTTGCAAGGCGTAGGCCGTTGACAGAGTGGGGGGTTGTGGGTTTGTAGTTGGTAATTGTGGGAGTACGCCGTCTCCACCAGGTCCGTTGATCAAAAGAAATTCACAGCTGAGACGTGGAGAAGATGCAGGTCCAAGTTTATTCTCTGACACATTGCAATCAGGGAGCGACCATCTGACATATGTTCAGCATGTACAGTAAGAAGCTCAACCATGTGTATCAGCTTGATTCCTTTATAGCCCGTTTGGGCCTTCCCCCCCCCCTCTCTGTACCTTCCATCTACGTGTCAATCACATGTTTGACATTTGGTCTAGTTAGCTGGTTAGTACTTATCCTTCTGGAAAGCTAAAGATAAGTGAAGGCCACTCACGTTCTCTGTCTGTTCCCTCTATCTGTCTCAATTCGGTCACCCTGCCCTGCCGGCGCCAGTCAATCCTTGTTTTGATTATTTATAGCCTTATAGAATCATTCCCACAATTTCAGTCTTATAGATTTATTCCCTCATAATCTGTCTGAGCCCCTTCCAGACTAACTGGTGTTGGAGTTTCTCAGAGTACAGTCGTTTAGCATTTCTCACCGCCTTGCTAAACCTGTTCCTCAGCTTCTCGTACCTGTCCTTGTTCCCACTTGTGAACGCGTCTGCCTTCTGCAACCTTAGCTGTCTGAGCTCAGCTGTGAAGCAGGGCTTCTCATTGTTGTAACTCACCCTGGTGTGTTGGTACTGTACACAGCAGTCCTCACAGAAGCTGATGTGGCATGTTACAGCCTCTGTGTACTCTATGACATGTATGATGTATATGAAAATCTGAGACAAATCACTAAATGATAAAAAAAAAAACTGTTTTGCAGGGTCTAGAAATGCCTTCGCTTTGTTTTTCAATTGTATCCCCCCCCCACTATCAAATTCTCTTCCATGCCAAGGCAAACTAACGTTTGCCTTCTAACTAATTAACGGTTGCCTTCAATGACATTACAGTGTTAGAATTGTAAATGAAGAAACTTCGCTAATGTGCCGTTTTGAGTTGTAAAAATGTCGCTGGTACCAGTCCTTCACATGATTGAGCCCCCTTCTTATGAGGAGATGTGCTTTGTAGAGTAAGAAAACATAATGCAGTGTCTTAATGAGAGCCCTTCCAGTGGTGGGAATGTGACGCAGTGCCCTATACCATGCACTTACAATGTTCTACGTGGCCCCTATGGGTACACATCCAATGGAAAAGGGTGCAGTAATTGTCATGCATTCTCTAAAGGTTACATGGTTACATTATCTTCTGCAGGTTACATCTTTGCAGTTTTGTTCTATATAATATTCCATAAAATGAAATTATAAATGTTGATAAAGAATAGCTGCAAAACTGAAAATTTCAATGAAGGATATGATTGAGAAAGGAGTTAAAATGTTGCTAGTTGTCACCTCTGAATTGTAACATTGTATATTCTTTTGTCTAGGGATGACTGAGATAAGAGTCATGCCAAAACAAAAATTATGACACCAGTAGACATCTGTGTTAGGATGAATTTCCGGATGACTACATTGCCTAGAATTAATCATTGTCCTGTTACTGTCATACATATGAGGGGATTGAGGTGTGGATTGATTCTGATCGTGTATGGACTGATCATCCTGAGATTCAGATACATCGTCAATGATTCACCTATAATATTATTGTATTAAGGTTAGACTGCAAAAGTATATTTTTTCCCCCCCGATCACTTATATAACTTGCTTTCCACAAATGACTGGTTTCAGAGTATCCTTATCTCATGTGAAAGAATCCTCATTCTGGGATGCTTACCCTATTCAAGGATGTTTCCCTGGGTTCTGGAGAGGCTTGCTGAAGACAGGGAAAGGTGTTGTTCAATATGTTCTGTACACCACTGGTCAGTGTATGAGACACCTGCCTTA
>JAODKE010000051.1:18352044-18363441 GCA_026779605.1 Mormyrus hasselquistii
AGCCGAATTTAAACCTTTGGAGAATATTTCAGTTAATTTTATGCATTTGGCAGCGTCTGATTTTAGAGCCTTTTTTTTTGCTTTCTCTGAGCTTTTCGGCGCAGCCGTTCCTTTTTTTACGGTCCATCTCAATTAGCTTGTGTTGCACTTACTGTTTGACATTCTTGCCAGATTTTGATTACATCTGTGTAACCTCTGATTGGGTCGGATTGGGTCGGCCCATCTCGAAACCAGCCGTCTGTCGCCGATTGGGCCAAATGCTTAACATTTATTGTTATTATTATTACTATTATTATCATCATCATCATCATCATAACAACTTGCAAGAGATAAAAGCTGCCTGCATGTAAAAACAATACATATTTAAAAAAAAAAAAAAAAAAATGGTCTGGCCCTTCTGGCATTTGCCAGAATTGCCAGATGGCCAATCCGCCCCTGGAGACTGTAACCCCTTCCGCTCTGTTCCACCTTTGACTCCTGCCTGATTCTCACTCATCTCCTTTCTCACTGCTTTCTGATTTTCTACAGGCCTCTCCTTTTCCCTTAAACAACCTCAGAATCTCTAATTCCTAACTCCTTTTCTTCCTCCATTTTCCTATATCCTTACTAGCCTTGTGATTTTTTTATCAGTGTCCCCATCTCCTCACAATATTTCACAAAAACGAATGGACCCCTCTCTTAAGGGTGTTACAAAAAAAAAAACGGACCCCCCAGACAGAAATAAAGGATGGCGGTTCTTTCAAAAAGATTTATGACCTAAAAGGTCACAGTGGTCATGGGGACACAAGGTCATCTGACATCACAACTACGATGGTAAGAGTGACGTATCACCACTTGTAATGGTGGAAATTTTACTTTATATTTGCTTTATGTGGGGGAAGAAACAGAGATAGAGAGATGAAGCATGAAGCTGTTGACAAGCATGTCGGTACCTGATCATCATTGTCTGAGGGTGGTTATCGACATGATCTGTGACAAGTCTCTGACTGTGGAGTACGTGCTGGGGTGTTTGTGCATTTTATGCTTTCCGGACAGCCTGCGTCGGTTGTGTTGCCCATCTCTGGCAAGATGCACCATCGTGCAGCATGAAGAGAGGGGGGCTGGGGTAGCTGCTGGCGTGATACTGTAGCAAGGTTAGTGAAGTCCCTGGTAGTCCAGAGCCACAAATAATTGTGGATAAGGAATTCTACTAGAGTCTCAGGCTGGCTGTGTCGGCGATGGACCTGGAGATTTTCAGGATGCTGCTGGACATTATCACAGTGTGGTATAGCTCTGAAAGAGACTGTCAGAAAACGGAGGACAGAGAAGGTGTGTGTGTTCCACCAATAAATGCTTCGCCATTATGTCTGTATCTGCGTGTGTCTCTGAAACTTTCGTAATGGGGGGATGGAGGGGGGTTTGACAGGCTATGAATACGTTAGTCTTGCCTGGTGAGTCACTTCATTGTAATTTAAAATTTGAAATGTCATGCAGCTCTGAACATAAAACATTTTAAAACGCTCCCGGGTCAGACACTATAGATGTCTGGAGCATATTGTTCCACCGTGTGAGTTTCCCTCATAGAAAGTTAAGCAGAAGCTTGGCGACCTTCCTCTTCCCGCCTTTGGACTATAGACTCTAATTCAATCCCTTCATGATATTGATATTTCATAATGTACTCCAGATGAACCGCAGCACCTGTCGCGTTTCTAGGGTAGCCTGAAGCTTGTAGCGTCACTTTCAGAAAAGTTTTAATGTAGTGTCTGAACAGTGCGCTACTGGTTTGGGGAAAATGTCGCACCTCTGCGACTGTGTGCCTGTGTGCCTCCTCTCGAAAGCCAGACTTAGTTTGGCAGGAATCCAAACACCCGTCGATGGCCTCTCCGAATCGGAATGTTCAAACGCAACTTGTGCTTTTGTCCTTTAGCCTTATTTTTTGTTCTCATGTTCATTAGGATCAAACACACCACATCGAGTTCTTCTTATGCATGGATAATTGGCCATGTTGGAAAAACAGACAGAGAGGAAAGCCTGACCCACACCAAAGGAAACAAAGACAGCTAATAGTCCTTCAAGCTTTCCCTAAATTCCTACATCATGCCCCCCCCCCCATAGCCCATAGCACTTTGTGACAAGGACCATAAAAAGCACCAGAACAAAGAGGCCGCCTACCACTCCAGAATGTGGACAGATATTTACTTTTTACGGCCTCTGAAACAGCACCAATGGAAGAAAATAACTAAAGATCTTACCCTCTGTGGCTGAAAGAAGTTCCCAACCTGGTAGAATATGTTAAGTATCAAGGAACACATGCTGCCTTGTGACATCCACATTCCACATTGTCTCTGCCCCACTTATCTCCTTAAGACATGGATCACACTGATACTGGAATGCGGTGTTTTGGATACCTTATATTCATGGGAGCCCCAGACGGGGCTGTCACACACACACACACACATGCATATATATATATATACCTCATTAGCTATGTGACTAATTAATTCAGTATGTTAACCACTATGTAACTATTACTGTTATATCATATATCATGTGGGATGTCATTCAGTTCATTATATCATAGTCAGTATGAATATATTGCTTTGAATAGTCCCTTGTATAGCAGAAAATAATTAAATGCTACCCTGCTTAAACCCCTTTGAGAATAAAATTTGCCAGGACCCTCCCAGTATGGAAATAGCATGCATAAGAGTAGTGTTAATGTCAATGTTATGACCTTTATATCATCAACACTCAATGACCATAAGCCAGCGGACCTTTGGGTCCTTCCAGGTAAGACATGTTAAAAGGCTTCTGTCAAAGAGGTGTGTTCTCTCTTTCTCTGTCTCTCTGCTCTTATCTTCACCTTGTGCTCTTTTCACCAAGAATCCGCCCTGAAGTGCAGTTCCAGAGGACAACACCATCTACAGGCTAAAAGCCACACAAACAGTGAGAAGAATCCTCAGTTTTATTACATTGGTACTTGCCATATTGTACTGGTCATAGCAAGTTTATTCACAGTCAGTTGTGAGACAACTATCTTACCCTATTTGTTGTAATCTGGTTTAAGCAACGATTGGTGGACAAGTCTGTGATTGTGATATGTAAAAGAATGATAATTTCCTGTTGTATTAAAGTTATATTTCACATTGAGCTAAACTTTTTATGCATTTGGTGGAGAATAATCATCTGATGCGTTTGTTTCTTTTATTGTATTTGACTCTCCCTGCCAGCCCCTGGAGGACGGGGTCCCCCTTTGAGTCTGGTTAGGGTTTGGGCTTCCTCTGCTGCCCCCTGGAGGACGGGGTCCCCCTTTGAGTCTGGTTAGGGTTTGGGTTTCCTCTGCTGCCCCCTGGAGGACGGGGTCCCCCTTTGAGTCTGGTTAGGGTTTGGGCTTCCTCTGCCGCCCCCTGGAGGACGGGCTCCCCCTTTGGGTCTGGTTAGGGTTTGGGCTTCCTCTGCTGCTCCCTGGAGGACGGGGTCCCTCTTTGGGTCTGGTTAGGGTTAGGGCTTCCTCTGCTGCTCCCTGGAGGACGGGCTCCCCCTTTGAGTCTGGTCCCTCCCAAGGTTTCTTCCTTCTCAGAAGTTTTTCCTTGCCACTGTCGCCTATGGCTTACTCACTGGGGGCTTTGGGTGGGGATGCTGTAAAGCGCACTGAGACGACGTAATGTTGTGATAATGTGCTATAAAAAAATAAATTTGTTGTTGTTGATGCATACACAACTAACATAATCTGATATAAGCATAATACCAGCCCCCCAACCAACACACACACACACAAACAAGTAAATAGAAAATCGATACAACATACACTTCTTTTTTCTTTTTACCAAAAATTACAGGTAACTGCATTGGTAAGAATCTATCATTGACACTGAACCACAAGTACTAAATCAGGAACTGTTATACAGCTATAGCTAATGAAGCGTATTAATACCAAGCTGAGTCCAATTCCTTCACAACCTTGGCACATTCAATCACCTCTGCAACTGCGATTTTAATATCAATGGTCTATGCTGAGTTGTTATTTTAAAACAAAGTAAGACAAATAAACAATTATCATAAATATAATATAAATGGAAAAATAAGCTGGCTGTTTTCAATAGACATCTTGTCTTCCCCAAACATTCTCCTCGAACACTGTGAACACTGCAATACTTGTTTAGTGACTGACGTGCTAATTTATAAATTCATTGCTGAGTTGGAGCTGGAAGCCTTCTAAATGCTCCTTCAGCTTTTCCCTCAAATCCGCGCCTCCTGCAGCAGTCCTAACCTCTGCTGTGTACAACCCCTCTTTTCCAGTCTGTCCTGTGATCCTCTGCACTCCATCACCGGCCTCCAGATAAGGTTCCAAACTGCCATCAGTCACATCATTATGAAATGCCACCTCTGATACTAGCAGAGGCTGAACTGCAGTGTCTCTGAGTTCTTTCTGGGCTGTGGTTTTTCTCACATCTTCCCCAGGTACTGGGACCAGCAGCAGATGCCCTTCCCTGTCTTCTTGTACCCAAAACACCTGTTGGTCCTCAGTCCCAACTCCCACCTGTCCCTCACCTACAGAGTCCATCACAAAAACCCTTGGCTGTGCGGTGAGGCCTTGCTGGGCCAGTTCGACCTGCTGCATTTGCACCTGTGGTTTATGCAGTTCAAGCCGCATTGACTGCAGTAGATGCAAGTCCTGGGATGGCGAGGCGGCCTGCAGCGATCCTGTTGACAGAGAGCTTGTGAGACACTTCTGATTTGGCTTGTCTGGCTGCAATGGTACCTGTAACCTGCGAAGTTCCTGGAGTGCACCAGTCTGGCTCACACTTTTTAACGGAGCTGCTTGAGGTTGCACGGGCTGCGCTTGCTGCTGCTGCGGTGACAGCTGCCAGCCCTGCGGCAGCTCCATGGTGACTATCTGCACATCTTCGACTGCATTTCCCTCTTGCTCCCCTGTGCAGCCACTGTAGTAGTAGTAGTAACAACAGGCCTCAGTTCCTGTGTCTGCAACCTTTTCCTGAGTCCTTCCAGCATTCTGAGTTGTAACTCTATTCTCTTGGTTGTGTTGGTTTTTCTCATCTGTTTCACGGCACTGGGAACCATCTTTGTCTTCAAGTCCCTCCTTAACTTTCTCAGGTGTTCCTGAACTTCCTTCCTCCATGTCACCAAGCTGCTCTTGCCCTCTTCCACAGTAGAAGCAGTAGCTCATCTTCCCTTTTGTCCTTCTTGATGATGATTGGGGATATCCTCCCCATTCACTTGAGTCTTCTGCTTCATCATCAAAGAGATTCAACTCCTCTGCCATCCTCTCTATCTCCATTTCTTGCTCGTCCATCCCCTGTCTCACAGCTCTGTCTGCTCTCTCTCTGATACCTCCTTCTAGGTTCTGTTTTACTCTATCTCTACTCTCTTTCCATTTTGCTCCCCCTCTGAGGTGCAGAAGCGTTTGTCGAAGCCGGTCCTCCCGGAGACGCAGCAGCGTGTGTCTGAGACGCGTCTCCCTCCGTCTGGCTGCATTGAGTAGGCGCAGGGTCTTCTCCAAGCTATCGATAGCCCTGTCGTAGCGCTTCCTCCACACCGAGGGACAGAGCTGGGCATAGCTATGCTCTCTGGGCAAATGAAACCCCGGGGGGGGTGGCAGTCGTTTCATGTACCGAGACGGGGAAGGAGGCTGAGGGGACGATGATGGCTGGGGGTCAGTAGGAAAGGGTGCTGCTATCTGGGAGGAAGAGGGAGCACTTTCAGAGGGAGGGGGCGGGACTTGGGATGTGTGAGGTGAGGACTGGGAAAAAGAGGAGGGCAAAGGAGAGTCAGCACTTGGAAGAGGCTTTGTTCCCCTCCCAGCCCCCCCGGCCTCGTTCACAGCACTGTTTTGCTCAGATGTGTCTTCCAGGAGAGAGTCCATCCCCCCAGCAGCTTTTCCTGCACCAGCGAAGCTCTCTGGCACCTGCTGATTGTCAGGCTCTAACACAGTCCTTGACTGCTTCAGGGTACGTGTCTGTCTCCTTGGAAAATACAAAACAAAGACATTAGGGATGATGAGATTTGTTGATTTCCATTGATGCACCGGGATAAAAATGTATGATATGGGTGGGCCTGATTAAAAAAACATGCACCAGATACAATTTGGGATAAACTTGAGATGGACCATTTCTAACATCTTTGCTTCTGTAAAATCCTATTTATGAATATATAATTATTAGTATTATTTAGAAATGTGACCAATAATTTTATATTTTGATTGATTTCCCCTCTATAACCTGTTTCTGTACCATATTGAATTGCATGGCACTGTATTCTATTTTTTCTTCACATTGTATTGCCTCGAGTCGCACTGCATCACATGCACATCCCTAAGAGACATTAATTTCCTTTGTGAAAATGACAGGTTAGATGTGCGTCTCTCTGTATTACCGTGCCTGTCTGCTTGTCTGTGTCTCCTTGCTTGTCCGTTGCCCTTTATCACCAGTGCATCGCTTTTGCCTTGAGAATGTTTCAAAGACGGTAGGTAATGCATCTTCTTTCAGCCGTCGGTAACCACTGTGCGGGAAAAGCGAACAAGACGAACGGTTGGAAAATTGAAGGACTGCAACTAAAGACAAGACAAATTTCGTTGTGACGTTTTTATGGAGGACTATTTGAAGAAATAATTTAGTCCTAGCTATAAGGAAATACCCAAACATTGAGCATGACAAAATGCTGAACATTCAAATACCATTAGCAGATGTGACTGACTGCTATGCACTTGTGGTCTCCGTCTAGCTTACCTGACCCCAGACAGCTCAAAACTCTCTGGTGTGAAGTGTTTGGAGCAGAAGTAGATAAAGTGACTCTGGGGGTCCCACTGACCCTTCCCTTGAGGGTCCTTGCGCTGGGAATTTAAGATCCATTGTGTGCGCCGTGGGCTTCCGCGCTTTGGCAGTCTGTCAAGGATCCAAGGGTTCAAAAGCTTTACTGTCATTTCTACAGATACAGTGAAATGCCTCACAGAATGAACAATAATATACAATATACATACAATAACATGCAAGTAGGAGAAAGTGCTGAGGTTTTAACAGCGGCGCAGACATTAAAGTGTAGCAGGATTACACTGGTACACTTCATTAAAACAAAAGGGAAAAAAAATCAGCTCACCTATGGAAGGTGATCCCAGCTTTCCGTGTTTCTCTAGTGTCACGGGACTTGCAACCAGCAGCTGAGCAGTGCCTGGGCATCTGGAAGGTGAAGAACAAGTAAAAAACATTACAAAAGATTTTATTGAAGGTAAAAACGTTACAAATGAGTAATATATTGGGATATAGCTGTGTTATATTAAACTATTTGAATACAAGCTTTTGACAGCTACATTGAGGTATTGTATAAACATTTTAAACTTACAGGAAATATTAATTACATAATATTCACAAAAAAACAAAAGTCAATAATTTATTAATCATAACTGTCTTACTAACATTAAATATTAAGTGAATTGAACATATATTACTTATTTACGTCTGCAGTCCTGAGTTATGCAGAGAGGGGGCAGTGACTAGGTTTGCAGGATCAGTACGTACTTCCTATGACGTTTTACTGCCAAATTTTCTCCGTCTGTCTTTATCGTTTGCCTCTGTCTTCGAAAATTGCACATTCGTTGCCATTAAAATCCTACATACCCGATCCTAAATATAACACATATTCTAGGTTTCATCCGGATCTAAATAGGCCAAATGGCTCAAATCATTTATAAATCGCCACCTTGTTAGCCTGCTCAGTCCACGGTCTGGCGTTCTCACGTTGCAAGTCACATTTTCGTGCCTGCTCTATACAAAAATACGTCGACAACTACTCAGTATGCATTTTATACGCGTTTTTTTATTCTGATATAAGATTTGAGTTTGTATTTTTAAATACTTATTAAAGGATCTCACCGCAAAATCTTACGACCTCACGAAGATGGCCGCCTTCTTCTTCCCCTCATATTCCCTTTTCTGTATGGGCCCCCGTATCGCGCATTTTTGCATGCCTATCCAATCGTTGTGAACGGTGTTTACAGACCTGCTTAAGATTTATCCAATGGAAATTTTTGTTCTAAAGGCCCGACGTCATTTCTTGTTGCTACGTTTCCGGCGTTGAAGTATAGAATGATAGTGTAAGTCGGTAGAATGGATGGTTGATACTGCATCATTTAATTCAACGAACATCTTGGGATTTATTATTGCCGGTATTAAATTTTTAAATGACAGTAAGATTTTTTAAATATGCTAATACTAGTAATTATTATACATTAATATCAATTTGTAAAACGCCAATGTAGTTAATCGAGTTAGTTAAAAATATTAACTAAAAATAGAATCGTAAAATTAAAATAGACCCTTTGTACTTTCAGATAGATGGAGACCCAATAATAATAAAATTCAGGAAAATGAAAACTATCATGGGCTTCTGGGATTTTTGTGTGACTAAAGTTGGTTGAAGTTATTATGCACTGCATAAGAGCCAACGTGAATTTTAAGCTTTCTTAACTCACCCTCCACACCATCGAAAAATGTCTGTTAGATAATTAAAAATATAAGGCTGTGAGTGACTAAAACACATCTGGTCCATTATTGAAGGATTTCAACCAACTCTTGTCTGATCAAGTGGAGAAAAGAAAGTAATCTGTATCAACCTGCCCACCCACCTCAGAGTAGCAGTCATTGAACACTGAACACTCTGCTGAAAATCTTTGTTTTACTCTTTGTTATGTTCCTTGTAGGCCTCCAGTCATATGTTTAGTCCACTCATTGTAGCATGGAAAGACTTAATATCAGTCTTAAACCAGTTTTCCACAAGTTTTCGATTGTTTAATTAAACGGGTTCCCTATATGCCAGTCAGGTTTTATTATGAGTATTAGTTTTAGGGTTTTATTCTTTAGATTAGCTTCATGGACACCAGAAAGTCTTTGTGAAGTTGGGGCTACTGGGAAAGCCAGGGATCAAATAAAACAACAAAGGGGGCAGAAGAAACAGAAATGGTTTGTGTAGTTTGACTGCTAAAATAACCACAGGTTTATGTTGTCCTTCGCTGTGTTTTCGTTTCATTTGCCAGAAGTCATCCTGTAATCTTATCATAGTG
The DNA here is from genome assembly GCA_026779605.1 of Mormyrus hasselquistii. Lineage (NCBI taxonomy): Eukaryota > Metazoa > Chordata > Actinopteri > Osteoglossiformes > Mormyridae > Mormyrus > Mormyrus hasselquistii. The sequence goes on from JAODKE010000051.1 coordinate 18,361,097, forward strand.
TCTTTTTGAGGCTATTGGGAAATAATATTTCAGCGTTTCTCTCTTATTTCTGTCATCTCTTTACATAATTATCTCTTTTTTTTTCTCATTGTTACCGTTGGAATGGACTCAAAGCTGATCCCTGCATGTTCAAGCTGCAGTGGACCTTCTGCTCAGTGAAGCCGTGTTTGTTTTCCTTTATGCCCTGTGTGTGGGTATAATGGTATAATGGAGCTATCACACTCACTTGAATATACACCCACATATTGGGGGGGGGGAGCGCTTTAGTAATAAAGGAATAAAAGTGCAGTCACAGTGAGTGAGATGTACTTGGGGGGTACTTAAATAAAGAAACAGCAACAGTGTTATACATTCAGTACCATTATACATGGATTAGTTCTAAGGGAGGGAGTGAGTGCTGTGTGCTCAAAAATGTCTCTGCTCTGGAGAAGAAGCTGTTCGTCAGCTTGGTTGGGTGGGCATACAGGGCTCCCCCAGCGGAAGAGGAAGAGGGGTCACCTAGAAATATGTGGCGCCGCGATCTAATACAGACTCAAAACAGTTGGGAAAGACGTGGGGGCGGCTGGAAAGATGTGGGGGCAGCTGGAAAGACTTGCTCAGTACCGAGATGCCTGGAAAAAGCTGACTGACGGCCTTTGCCCCCGCCGGGGCCACGGGCAGTGATGATGATGATGTTTGGAATCCAAATCCTTACTCTCATGGGTTTTTCATGTTCATGTTCTGCCTAATAGTTATATAATATCATAATTTATATCACTGTTGGGAAAGACCCTTGCTCTGTATGTACTAAATGCTGACTGACCCAATATTCTGACCCCAAAACTTGCTATTGAACGTGAATCTGTTATGCAGAGCGCTAAGAAGACAAGCCAATTTCCCCATAGGGATGAATAAAGTATCTATATTCTTTACCTTTCTATTAGATCAGATCAAAATAATATAATATAAAAATATTACTGAAATTCCTGGGACCAGGATTCAAGGCTCTGTGTGTGGAATTTGCATGTTCTCCCTGAGTTGTTGTTGGGTTTCCTCTGGATACTCCAGATTATCCCTCCCCCGCAACAACCAAAACACATGCTGAGGTTAATCAGTGTTCCGGAATTATCTGTAGGTATGCATGTATGGTTGTGCCCTTCAATGGGTTGATCCTGGGTTGATCACTGCCTTGTGCCCTTAGCCTCTGGGATAGTATCCAGACGCCCTGCAATCCTGAGTAGGATAAGCATTTACTGAATGGATGCTCTCCAGTTCCTGCATCGTGGATCTGTCTGTCATAATAAAGTGCAAGGTGTTTAATAATTTGGGTAAGCAAAATTATCAATAATTTGTAATTAAACAATGGCTCTACAATTTCAGTCGTTCACCAGACATTTTATGCTTGCCACTACTTCAGATTAAAAAATCAACAACCATGAATAAATCATTCAAAATGCAAAGCAAAATGCATACTGTATAAGATTAAATACTGTGGATTAAATCAATAAATCTTACAAGCCTTTTTCTTTCTTGATTTGTAGTGTAGCTACAAAAGATAATATGCCTACCAGAATTCATCTACTTCAACAGATATGAAGACATGCATCACATGCTGATCTTTAGATGTGTGTTCAGTGTTTACTGAAAAGATGTTAACTTTTATGTGATGTCATCTAGCCCATTGGTTCGCAAAGTGAGAGTCTCAACTCCACACTGTCCTGTTGAACTGGCATTGCAGATTATTAAATGATTTTTGCTGAAGTTTCTCAAGTCTGCATTTAAAGACAAGGGCTGTAACATTACAAGTATTCATTGTATGGTATCTGGAATACCTGGAATGTTTTTCAAGGAATCCAGCTAACTCTTGTATTTATTGGATCTGAAACACTTCAGAAAAGCAAATCTTGTGTAGAAACACATTTTATGCTTGTGAATGCTTTATTATATCAAGAAAAAAAATTATTCAAAGCACAAAGCAAATGAATATTTATGTTAATAGCGGTGGATTAAATCCATTACATCTTAAAGGCTTGTTTATTTAAATCAAACGACGTTTTCGGTTTAATTAATTTGCCAGGGCAACTACTAAGATCTACTTTAACTGATAACGCTCTCATAAACTCTTTGTATCTCATGCAGGTCTTTGGATGAGTTTTCACATTGCAAAGCGAACAGCTGCAGGTGGTTTTCACTGTTTGAAGCTATAATATGATGGAAAGGTTCCCTGGTTGATTTCCAGCCTTTTCTATCTTCCAGAGATTCTTTGCGAGGATGCCATTACGGGAGTCAAAGATCTTTGCTTGGGAGGCGCTCATAGGTGTTGGTATGTAATCCCAGCAAGTATTACCACCCAAGCTAGGAGCACA
>JAODKE010000051.1:18384706-18394970 GCA_026779605.1 Mormyrus hasselquistii
GGGGGAGTGGGGAGGGGGGACAATCGTACTCGGGCCCGGTTCATGGCAACCATGCCTAGTGTGAGTACACCCTTAATCTCAGCCCACTAAGCTATGCAGTAGTCCTGGAGTATAATGACTAAATGACAGCGGACGGGATGGCCAGCGACACCTACTGGCCAAACGGGGAAGAGACACGAGAAACTGGGTCAGAGAGTACCTACCCTGACAGCAAACCTTAGTCTAAATATCCTTGATTGTGGCTGGGGACTTCAGTATGCCAAACATAAAAGACGTTCTGTCTAATTTTCATCAACATAGGAAATGCCTCACCAGGGGGAAACCAACTCTGCATCATCGCTACATACACTTCAGAGGCACCTAAAAAGGCATCCACATGCCTCCAATGGGAAATCTGATTACTACATCACATTCCTGCTACTGGAATACGAACAAGGGATCACGCAGGATGTGACTATGACGCATAAGGGCTAACACTGGAATGGCCAATCAAAGGAGACGCTTTAATATCAGTGAGTTTACGGAAACGGTGACATGAGTTATAGCCGTGCTGGCAGAAAATATCATCCTGGTGGTGACTTTTAGGTGTCCTTGGCGAAGGCACACTTTGTGCTTGGGGAGAGCTTGATTTAAACATAAATACCTATGTGCTGCCTGTCTTAGTAATCCACAAGATAAACAAAGCTGCAGTGTCGGCCGTAGAGCTCAAGCTACACCCAGAGCCATGGTCGAAATTCTTGCCAGTGGATTTTAATTGCCAGTATTTACACTAGGTACAGTCCATTGCAATGTATGCCAAAACTATACCTGGAATAATTGAATATTCATACTGATTTGAATGACCAAATTCTGAGTTGGGTACAGCCTTAATAATATTCATATTGTTGCAAAGTCAGCGTGGTAAGACATGCTTAACAAATAAGCAGAAGCACAGATGACAGTCAACACTTTTACTTATTTTACCAGCGGCGGCACAGACAGGGTAAGTCACCAGATCACACATCAAACACCATCAGGGGGGATTACAAACACACCATAACAGGGAAATATTATATTTAACACTTCATGAGAATGCAATGCACTTATATTCACTGACATAACTACATAATCAGACATGATTTACACAAGTATTTACACTAGGTATTTGGTACACTACATGACCCAGGTCTTCTGAACACAGCAGGGAACACTTCCATGGGGTGACGTGCAGGCCAGCCTTTCAGATTGCAGCATAGATGTTACGCAGGTTTTTAAGTGCACCTTTGAAATCGGCAGCGTGGGTGAGCAGGTCATGGAGGCAGATGACACACTGGCTGTGGGGAACATGGGCCAGCACTCACACCATCAGCTTCTCCAAGGTGGTCAGCCCATTGTACAGCCCGAATGGGTTGGAACAGAAGTGTCATAGACTACGACCAATAATGAAGGTGGTCTTTGGTTGGGTGTCGGGGCTGGTTCAACCTGCCAGTAGCTATTTCAGAGGTGTAGGAAGCTATATTACATCCCTGGCTCTGGTCTGGGCAGTTTGTTTTTGGGACACACATGGGATCAGGAAGGATTGCAAGACTAGCTGTAGATAGGCTGGTGGGGAGAAATCAAAGAGGCACACTAGAGCCTGGGATAAGGGTCAGGACAGTAGTTTTATTCCAGACTGACATACAACAGGTACCAGTTTACAATAAGGCTCCCTGGTATCGAATGGATGCTGGGAACACAGGAAGATGGCCTTAAACCGAGGGAAAAGAACATGGATGGCGCCCTGGATTTTACATGGATAGAGCTGAACAACCAGGCACCAATCATGCTGCACCACAGTTCGCCCTGCCAGCATGATCTGGAGCCGCCACTTCCTTTTCATTGGGGGAGCACACACTGTTGCCTCCCACCCCAGTGGGGCCAGTTGGTACGTTCCTGGGAGGACACCAGGGTGGATGAACGGTCATGGCGGATCTCATATCCTCCAGGACTTGCCAGTGGGTGTCCTCCACAGTGCATTCCACTGGGATCCAGCCAGCTAACTTGAGGACCGGGGTGAGGGCTCATTGGTGAGTATTGTAGGCAATTACTCCACCACTACACTGCCTACTGGGGTAGGCAGGGGCTGAGGCAGAGCAATCAAGGACAGCAGTATCAAGGGCATTGGATGATGGGCAACTCTTCTGCTCGAGCTTGGTGCGGGCCATTCACACTTGCTGGCTCTTATCACCGCTGTAGCCCCTAGGCTAGGGGCCGGCACAATGTTGCAGGGGGAGACAGGATCGCTCCTGCTCTCCCTGCCTCTGCCAAGGCTTCAGTGAGCGTAGCTGGTGCCAGCAGCTGTACTGCTGGCATAGCCACTCCAGTGCCAGTGGCTTGACAAAGGCATGGACTGCCAGTTTCTCCAACACAGTATACCGGGGTAGTGTGGATAGCCATTCTGTGTGCAAATGTGGAGGGTCGCCACAAATGCCCAAAGGTTTTGCTGTCCTGACCCCACTGTCTCATTAACTCCCTTCTCATTGCTTCCTCCGATGGACATCGACTGAAATGCTACTCTAAGCCTGTTACCAAGGCACCTCTCTGTCACCGGTGTGCACTGCTGCGGGCCATGACTTGTTCTTCCGGGTAGCGTGGTGGATGGGTAGCACTAGACCTATCAGATAACATGGGAAGGTGCCGCGCTTGCATTTTCCCTCTGGTTAGCCTCTGTCACTTTCCGCCTCGGTCTGGGAAGGCCTGCGTGCTGGGTGCGGATGAGGTCGTCACTTTCTTTGACGACCTCACATCCCACTTCTGACATCCTGCTTCTCACACTTTTACTTACTTGACCAGCGGCAGCACGGACAGGTTAAGTCACCAGATCACGCATCAAACACCATCGAGGGGATTACAAACACACCACAACAGGGAAATACTATATTTGACTCCTTATGAGAACGCAAAGCACTTACATTCACTGACACAACTACATACCACGGATACTGTGCTGGGGCAAACAAGGAATTTTGTCCCGGCTGCTAGAGATTCCATAGTACACAGACAATCAGTGACACCGTACAAACAATAAATTACACTATACAAGACTTCCATGATAGTCTACGTTGGTTAGTACTGGTTTGATGCTGGTGTAGCTGGTCAGGTCAGGTTCAGGAGAATGCACTGGTACAGCATGTTGCCACACCCACAAGCATGTCGGGATCCCAGTTGGCGACCCCCCCCCAGGCCCACATTCGACCCCGTCCCACCCTCCAGAAATGGTCATCTATCATCTACCTGTCCAAGCTCCACACCACCAAGTCAGCTGTGCACATCATAAAAGCAATGTCTTTTTCGATTAGGAAAATGTATTATACCAGTACTCTGTCGAATTGTCCTAGCCCATCTGAGCATTAGTTCATTGCATAAGTCATTGTATGCAAAATGGTTAAACCTGTTCTCATAATCTGTCAAGCATATTCTCTATACAGATCTAGTTTGTAAATGTGTCCTAAATTCATGAATTACTCTCAGTCGAATCTTAACTTTTACCAATGAAGGGGACTGTTTGAAGTATTAGACTGATCAGTGATCAACTAGTTTTCTAAAATATCTCATTAACCTACGGTTGGCAAGCATATATTGCCATGCAGAGCATAACACAATGTTACAATTTCTGACAATAGAAGAACAAGGAAATGAACAGGGTCTACAGTCGGGAAGAAGAGGAGTAAGGCTGCGTGGCGGAAGGATAAGGAGGTAAAACAGACGAAGAGAAGAGGCAAGGAAATGAAACAAAGGCTACAGTTGTGGACCATTTTCTCAGTTATGACCTTACAATGGTTGAGGCTGGTCGAAGGGTACAGCTGAATGTTGGGAGAACAACAAATGTTTTGCAGAGCCAAAAGGGATATAAAAGCATACACACACTGTTTATACACACACTGTTTATACACACACTGTTTATACACACATTGTTTATACACACACTGTTTATATACACTGGTACCTCAGAACTTGAACTTTATCCGTTCCGAACTCAGGTTCAAATCCTAAAATGTTCGAGTTCTGATCAAATTTTCCCCAAAAGAAATAATTGAAAATCAATTAATTGGTTCAAGGGCCCAAAAAATTACACCAACATATATGTTTTTTTAGCATTTAAATACAAAATGAACAGGATAAAACAAGAAGAGCATAATGAAATTAATAAGTGATATACAGAAAAAGTACAGCCTTATGCATTTTCAATCATTCTCATCAAACCCAATCTTGTTTGTAAACAATGACAGAATAACTTGTCATTTTGATTATTATGATTTCATAAATGTACCAAAGTGTCTGAGAGCTGGAGTCTGTGTCCTTGTAAGAAGTGAGGTCTAGTTTAATCTACTATGTGTGTTGCCACAATAATCAAGAGAAGTAAAGATTATTTATTTACGTTCCAATTTAGATAGAGTGAAATCATGAAGTAAATTATGTGCTTCACCCATATTGAGGTACATTCCTATAAACATCTACAAAAGACTAAAATACATGGGCAGCACTCACATACTGTAAACAAAGGTGATTCAATGTACATGGTGTAACTTTCCAAGACACATAATGTAGAGTAAAATAACCAAAAGGAAACTATCCAAAGTAGCTGAACAACATACATTTATATTGATGATTTTGTTTGGTGTGTCCAGGAAAAAGCTGTGAACTCCATTAAATACTTTTTGAAAATAATATCAGCAGTTTAAGAACTTTTTAGCTCACCTTTTTTTTAATATTACCATTATAGTTTAACCTGAAAATTGTAGCATTTGTAAATAGTTTTTGCTTAGATCCTTAAAACTGATGGCTTAAGTACTTAAATTAGAATTCAAACATCGTCTCAGAGCTGAAGAGAGACCATTATCATGTATTATTTTGCATCTGTTTTTAAAGAACTCAAAACAATCTGAACATAGACCGCATTGTTAACATGGAAACACTTCTTATATAGTCAGTGCTTGTTAAATATTTTTTGTAGTTTTACATTGCTTAAGCAAAAATATACAATAAATACATAAAATGGTTCAGTTACACATTTCCATAATTTTTAATTAATGATGTGATATACTAGCGACTCAGACATATATGGGATCCTACCTTATTCAGCGAACAATCAAAGATACCATTGAATCTAGATGTGGAGTGTCCCTTTTGGCGTGCCTGGTTAGATTGTTCATCTTTTATATCCAGTTCTTCTCAGCATCACACTGCGGTTTTGAAGATTGCATCCTTACTTAGATGTGCGATCGCTCTAAAATTTGTCCTCAGTTGGACAGCATTTACACAATACTAAATGTTTGTGGTTCTGCTCAAAACGCCTCCAAATGGTGCTTCATATTTAATCAGCAGCCCAGTGAAAACAGAACACATACTGTAAGACACCTATGTACTGCTCAGCATTTATTTGTTTTTCACAGTTGCTTTTATCCAAAATGGCATAAAATTGAGAAAGGAGGGTCAGCCACAAGGCCTTTGTCTGAGAGGAAAATCATTATCCAAATGTAGCTGTGGCGCAAACCCCACAATGGGGACTTTACTTGATGAGGCACACGGGCTCAAACAAACAAAGCCTGGGAAGCACTTAAATGCAGGATCAACGAAAGGGCAGATGAGAGGCAGCTGTGAATGGTTAATATGAGGGCAAGACAAATGAACAACTGGTGTGGCTTGTTTAGAGCCACACTGGGAATGAAACAGAACGATCATGCTGGTGCAGGGGCTAGGCATGGCAGCCATAAACATGACGTCAGCATTGGGGGAACCTAGGCTGAAATAATAATGTATGTTGGGGGACACTGCGAGCATGTCTGAATACTGGAAGGGATGTGTCCCCCCAAATATATATTATAATTACAGCCTTGGTCAGCTAGTCCCTCGAGCAACTGGGGTTATGTTCTGCACTGTGCTTTAAAACCCATCATTTTCTATAGCTTGCTGATATAAGACCAGTCCATAACCTAGCTACACGTATGAGGGATGCAAGAGGAAACAGAAGTATTCCACGCTCCCTCATGCAGTGTTCGGCTTCAGACCGACCCCCTTCTGACCATGTTAAGAATAAGCAAATGAAGGGTGGAGGGAATTTCCACTGTTGTGGGACAGCAAGAGCTTTTTGACAGGAATGAGGTGATGTACAGAAAGTGATGGGCAGTACCAAAAATCAATGAAAAAGGGAAAAAGTATCAAAGAATAGAAAGAAAATCAAGACCGGGCCTACAGATAAAAGGAAGTCCCTTGGTCGGTATCCACACACACCCAGCCCCAAATGCTTCAACCAATGGTCTTTGAACTGCTCCTGTGAGGCTCATCTGCCACCAGCCATGTCCCATGCAAACACAGCCAGGGGCTACATCCACTACCCCCCACCTATACCCCATAACTGCAAAATGTTATGCCACAAAAGGAAACCATCAGTTCTCAGGTCCTCTGACCCTCATAGATAGATCATAGATAATGCTGAACCGAAACATTCTAACACAATATTTCCCAGTCTTTTTACTGCCACATCACACTTGTCATGAGGTGTACGATATGAACTTTTATGACATCCTATTCTAAATAGGCATCAATATGGATCCTCTTGGCAGCTATATCAGCTGCCACTCTTCTGGGAAGGCTTTCCACAAATTTTTGGAATGTGTCTGTGGGAATTTTTGCCCAATCATCCAGATCCAGAGCATTTGTGAGGTTATTCACTGATGTTGCAAGTTGTGAAGGCCAGGCTTGAAATATCCGTTCTAGTTCATCCCAAAGTTGTTCAGTGGAGTTGACGTCAAGGTTCTGTGTATGCCAGTCACATCCTTCCTCTCTCAGTATATATTTATGGACCTTGCTTTGTGCACTGGGGCACAGTCATGCTAGAACAGAAATGGGCCTTCCCCAAACTGTTCCCACAAAGTTGGAAGCATAGAATTGTTCAAAATGTCTTGCTTTGCATGTTGGTTCAGGATCAAGTATAATTTCTGAAATTTTCCTTTTCAAAAATTTGTCCATGGTCCTGTCATTTTACTATGGAGCAGTTTCAAATTGCCGAACATAATGTACATGAACAGATATCGGTTGGAGAGCGGCCTTACTGTCTTTTCTTTGTCTATGCCACTAAAAGTACATTTATAATTTAGCTATTATGGGGGAAAAAATCATGTTTGTGGAATTTGCTAATTACTGCAGTGTATTATGGTTACGATATTTGGAGGCTGGGGCCGTTTTTGCCCCAGGTCCCAATGTACAGTTGTTTCACCACAGATATACTGTAACCTAAGACCAAATATGTTGCTGGTGACACACTTTGGTGTTCTGTGGATTTATCCTACCTTGTCAGGTTGTCCTACCTTGAGTGCATTCCAACAGGTATATCTATCAATCGGTGCTACCCTACAGAAAAATGCCATTGTCATGTTTATTGGCTGAAACTGAAACGTTCGGAAAGTTGTAGGTGACTTACTGTTACGTACCGGACTTCAAACACACCACCAAAAATAGTCAACACACCACAGGGGACACTGGGGCTGACATAGAATAATTAACTTTATTAATAAATTTATTAATATATTGTGGTGCACTTTAAATATCTCAATCTGACTCGTACACTTGTAACAATACTTCAGCCATCTCTCCGGAGGTAAGTACAGCCAAAACAACAACCAAAAGCTAATTCCACCCACCACAAAGTGAACTTAAAACTGCACATAAAATAAAGAATAAAAATAATGACAATACTCCTCCTAATGTCCTCTCTAAGCAAAAACACAATAACACTCAATCAACAAAAATGCTCCTACCCCCTTTTGGTGATCAAGGCTCAGTGTTTACAATGATGCACCGTTAGGTCTAGAGCAATAATACCGTACCATACCGTACGCCAAGAACGCACTCTCGAGAACCACTATCCCCATACGTCCCCCGCAAAGAACACGCGGTCCCCGCCAATCAGCATCTTCTCTTCAGGTCAATTGGCTTTATACCCACTCGTCCTTCGTATGGAACACGCCACCTACAGGAAGGGAGGAACACCGCCACAAAATACAAAACAATCAGGCACACAAGATAATACAACATGAACACCAATAACACTAAATAAAGGCAGAGCCGTAACACTTACCAATCACTTCTCTAGATGTCCAGGAGCCTACTGCTAAATTGACTACTGATCAGGGGACTTTTTCATGTTCCTGCCCTGTCTGTTGTACCTTCTCTGAGGAGGTTGACCAGAGAGAGACATTGGTTGTAGCTCTTGTGTCAGACATTTAGTATGAAATGGCTCTTTGCTTTAAAATGTTGCCGACCCCTGGCTTATACAGGTATGGATCAAAAATCTCGGGACCGAATCATTCCTGAACAAATACTTAAATAATTTGCTTACAGTAATCTAGTAGGCCGCTTACAGTGTTCTTTTTTTGGGTCCTCTTGTACATAACAACATATGGAAATAATTAAAGTTACTGTAATTCTTTTTTTATTGCCTACTTTGTCTTGCAGTAATCCATCTGTTTCGGGCGAGCTACCTCAGGCTGATGCTGCACGCACAGAAAACAAAATGTGAAAAAAGTCATTTTCTCTCAATGACAAATATAAGCTCTTCAAAGCTTATGATAAACTGCCAAAAACAAGCCGCCGAGATTCAGTAGTGAAAATACAATAAGCTATATTTTATGTGCAGTACTGTACTGTATTATAGCGTATTTGTTCGGTAACATAATCTGTACAGTACTGTAATTTGAAAGATTCAGTAAAATTCAGTCAATAGCTACGCTGCCCTTGTTATTACCTTATATTCATGTAATAAATATACGAATGTCAGTTAGATGTCAGTTAATTTCTATTTTGTTAAGGAACTTGCTACTCGCATTAAAACTAAAATTCTCTGTTCACCACTCCTAGTACAGCTTAAGTAGATCAATTGCCCTTGTCCTCTTGGTACTCCATCTGGCTGACTGTTTTCTACATTTACTTATTTTGTCCAAAGTCACAGTAATCATTGGGATGAAATCGGATACAGAACACGGGAAGTCCCCTTTCCATAGCTATAGGAACATGTGAACAGCCCAAATGAAAAACCACGTTCAGAGTAGCAACATAACAGTTTTACAATATGGAGAAATTAATAATGGGGCATACATTTTTGAACGTTCACTCAGCCCATGTTGGGTGGTGAGAATAGCTGGAAAAGGTTCCTTCCACCAGGGTTTCAATGCAGACCTCCCTTGATGGACTTATATCCAGTCACCTGATTTTATGTTACTGGGTCGGGTTGATGTGGTCACTCTTCATGAACCTGCCCTCACCTGTGAATGGAAAGATCTCAGTAAAATTTAGGGCCTGAAAAAGAAGACAGCACCACGATCTTCAATAAGTCAGGGTGTCAAAGTCAGTTCAGCTAACAGGCTACATTGAATCCAGTACCGTGTGGGCCAGCAAAATAGTAAGTTAAAATTGCCTGGGAAATTACTTCTCACTGTAGGGGTGGGTGGGGGGGGGTACCAGCCACACAAGAAACCTAATGTTTAGCAACTAGAAAGGCTATCACCTGATTATTTGACATTAGTATGAAATGCACGCGCTCTGATGTAGCTGACCACAGCTGTCATGGCACTGTGGTGTGTTTTTAAGATGAATCTGATATGTAAAGCACATTTTTTTTAGGCAGTAAGACTCAAAGTGCTACAGTAAAAATACTTTACTATACTACTAACTGCCAAAGGGGTGAGCAGAGCACATTAACGTGGTCAGAGACCTGGGTGTAGTTGTCGAGTGGATGCTAAAAGTTGTCAGCCAGGGGGATGGGGGGATTAGAATTTTATTAAACAGGGTTAGATGAGGTTGTTAGTACTGTTGCTTCACTCCTCTGGGACCTGGGTTCGAGTCTCTGCCTGGGTTACATATGTGTGGGATTTGCATGTTCTCCCCATATCATCGTTGGATTTCTTCTGTGTACTCTGGTTTCCAAAGACAACACTGTAAAATTGTTCAGGAATGATTTGATGAACATGAAATGTGAGTTTAAGGTGTTGACTTAGTCTCCAAATTCCATAAATCACAATATGATTAAGCATCAGGGGATGTACTGGACACTCCCCCTTCAAAATTTGAAGGAGGACACCTTTCAGAGATCATGCCTCTACAGGTCAGTGCTGTTTTAGCGGCACAACGGGGATCTACACAATATTAGTCTGGTTTTATCCTTATAGCTGACCTATATATATACTCAGCAAAAAAAGAAACGTCCCTTTTTCAGGACTGTGTATTTCAACAATAATGTTGTAAAAATCCA
>JAODKE010000051.1:18395070-18405942 GCA_026779605.1 Mormyrus hasselquistii
TGGATCCATGTTGTAAGTCATCATAAAGGGTCTTGTGAGCCGCACTTTGTCTGGTTCCTCACCCAGGACCTGTTTGCTTTGGGTGACCCTACCAGGGGCATAAAGCCCCGCCAACTTAGCTCCTGGGATCATTAGAACACGCAAACCCCTCCACCACGATAAGGTGTCGGAGAGGTGTTCCCCAAATAATGCCATAAAAACCGCCCCTCTCAACTCATTCAACCCAGCCAGCTTTTATGACAACAAAAGATATCAATAACTCACTTCACACTAGCTGGTTTTCCTCTTACCTTTGAAACAACATAAATTATAGGGTGCATTTGTTGCTCTGGAGTCCTCTATTGCCTACGTTGCCGTACCGCTACAGTAGTGAGTATTGATTGGACTTAAGGACCGCTTCCCCTTTTCCACTTTAGGGCATTTCCATGTTACAGGAGGCCCCACCATTATATAAATTCAGTTTATGGTGTCACAAATAGGTTTACCTGTTCTTCTGGGGAACCCTCTTTGTTTCCATGATGCTCCATGAGCATGACAAACTCCAAAAGCATACCTATATTCAGTATACATGGTCAGCCCTTTCACTTTTCCAAAGTAGCACATGCTAATCAATGCAAATAACTCAGCTGCCTGTGCAGACTACTGACATGGGAGTTTGGTCCCCTCAATCAAGTGTCCATCGTGGATCACTACAGCATATGATGTGGCTGGGCTGCCATTCTCCAGGAGCACCCATCCACAAACAACACAAAGGTTTTCTGATATCTTATCTGATCTATTAGCCATAACAAAGCTGCAGTCACCAGAACTTGTTATAGTCAGTCAGAGCATTTTCTGCTCTATCTGTCCACTCTCTTTTTCTCAACCAACACTCAGGCTTAGCTGTAAATTAGATCTAATAATGGATGGGCCCTTTTAGTGTAGTCCTGTATCCAGGGTCTGCAGTAGCCAATCATCCCCAGAACAGACAATAGTTGTTTCTTTGTTTTAGGTTTTTGAATGGTTTTCATTGCAATTGACCTCTTTTTTGACCACCTGCAATTTCTATTCATTGGCCTGGTGCCCAGCTGGGCCTTTGTGTGAGTTTGACATGTACTTTGGATGTTAGAACACAACAACAAATCATCACTGTACTGGATTAGTATGCTACTGCATGGGGCTAGACACCCCTTGAGATTTCACGCCACCATATATACTTGGTGCCTTGGTGTTTCCCCGGGGCATCACCCTTCAAGCTCATCTGTTCCCCTGGAAGGTGAAGGCAAATCTGTATTGTGAGTCTGGGTGCACTGGGGAAAAAGAGAGAAAAATGCATTTTCCAAATCAGTCACTGAAAACCATTTATATGTGGCTGACATTGATGACAAAATGGTGATTGGGTTTGGGACAATGAATATACTAGGGTACATGGCAGAATTAACACCTCATAAATCCTCCAAAAAACACCATGTTCCAGTGGGGGATGGAGAGTTAGAAAATTTCTGTGATTGCCCCCATATTCACCAGATCAACATAAGTCTGACTTATACCCTCCGCTGCTTCTGGGGATAGAGGATACTGAGCCATGTGGGGTAGGTAATCAAATTTAATGGTTCTTCTGACAATATCCTTCCAAAACCATTTTTTCATAGCCCACATGCATTCAGGTATTTCTATGAGCCATTCTGGAAATTCTTCCCCCCCATTTTCTTCTGCTGTCCCTTAACGCCTGAACCCCGCCATTTCACTTCTGCTGTCTGTCCCACTTCATACTTATGGGCCTGTTCATCACTGCTCTACTGGTCTCTACACACACCCAGTCCATCCTCTGCTCACACTCTCGCACCCAAGGGCCCAGATCTTTCCACTCCCTAACAGTCAATGACTGTTGTTAAAAACACTATAAATAAAACTGAATTGAATTTAATTGGTTTTACCAAATGACACATGGGGTGCAGAGTCTCCCCTGTACCACTGTTGTTGTTCTTCTCAGGCAGACACTTGAGGCTGTTCTTTCTTTTGACATGTATAAGGTCGAAATGATGATTGTTTCTGGTGAAGAGTTCATTGAATATGATATGTATATGTACATAGTGAAAGAAAAGTCTAAATTAACATGATATACATGAGCAGAATGAAAGACAGGAGAGCTAGAGAGCCACTCGAGGTCAGGTAATTTACCAATATAACAGGTACAGTTTCCCTTATCTCATAACTTGAAACTGTTTGTGTGGCCCCCACACAGCACAAATGAGACCTTCACTGCTATCCCAGCATTCTCTCATTCCCATTAATGATATTGGAGTATCAAACCTCTTAAAAATTCACTTCTATAGGGTCAAACTGACCCAATAGGAACTTGGAACTTATGGGAGAAAGGCAAAAACATATCGCAGGAGAATAAAGTTCCTTTTTTGTTACACACATATGGTAGGAAATATTGAAGCACTTGTGGTAATTTGGTTAGCGATTAACAATGGTGTTTATATAGTAATCAGGATATCAATAATTGTCCTGAGTTGGGCACCATAGCCTCCAGGATAAGCTCTGGACCCCTTGCAGCCCTGAATAGGACAAGCAGCTACAGAAGTTGGATGGATGGATGGATGGATGGATGGATGGACACATATCAATAATATTGGGAAGCTGAAGTCTGAGTTAGAGTATTGAGGAAACTTGATACATGAGCTGAGAGAGGAAGGAATTGATAGAGTTTGCATGATAAACCCCTCCTAATGTGTATAGAAGATTGTAACTGAGTGGCAGGTTCCCTTTGGCATTCGTTTTGGGGACTGGGGGGTCTCCTCGTGCATGAGACATCAATAAAGAAATGTTTGCTGGCCAATCTGTCTGTGTCCACTGTTCAGCTTCTTCTCTATCCCTAGTTTGTTCCCCTGGTTCCCTGGCTGCTGTATGACTGATTTGGCTGAGATCTGCATCCCTACTGTCATGGGTTAGTGTAACCAAGATAACATACGACCCCACTTCCGGAAATCCATTTTTGGCGGGAGTGAACTTTGCATCTCCCCTGCTTCATTACTGCTGCTGTCTCTGTGGAGGTCGTGCTTGTCATGAGTTGACTAATTCTGGACGCTATATCGCTTGACAGTGTGAAATAGCCCAGCTGATTCACTCAACATTGACTTAACCTTGGATAATGTTTATTAGCCTTATTGATCATTTACTTTACTTTGATGGGACCCATACAACTGTTTTTCTATAATATTTTGAATGAGATTCATTATAAAAATGAGATGTTATGTCTTGTCTGGTTATTGGTTTATTTGCTGTTATTAAAGAAAAAAGGAAGGTGGAGAGAGCTGCGGCGGGCGAGGGGTGGCAGCCGGAGGGGCCAGAGGCAACCGTGAGGCTGGAGCCATAAGGGACCTCGCAGGGGGCGAGGAGGTAGGCGGAGGGACAGGTGGATAAGGCGAGAAGGGAGTCGTAGGGGGCACCAAGAGAGGCAAGGAGGAAGATGTAGGGGAGCAGAGCGCAGGAGAGAAGGGACGAGCAGCCACAGCAGGCGAAGGCACGGCCGGCGCCGGGAAAGGCGTAGCCGACCGACAAGTCGGAGCGGAGGAAGCCGCAGCCGACCGACAAACCGAAGCGGATGGGCAGGAACGGAGTCAGCCGACGAGTCCTCGGAGGGTGACTGTCCATCAGCCCTCCAGAAAAGGAGGGGGAATAAAAGAGAATGAGGTCGTTTTGGGAACACAAAAACAAATAAAAAACTGATAAAGAATGTTCAAAGAAGCAGTCCAATTAGCAGGAGTAGGTGCAGAAAAAGTTGTGAAATTTATTAACAATATAGTAATGAAACAAAGACAAACTAAATCTCCCAGGAAACAATCTACAACTGAAGAAAACCAAACACAAGTTTAAAACTGCAGCCTCACAGCAAGCTGCCACCTCTCTCCCTCCCCTCTCTCTCCTCTGGCCTTCACCTTCACCATCTCACCTAACTGGAACCTACCACCTGTCCAGGTGAGCATGGGGTAAGCTGCGTAAAGATAAAACACAAAATTAAATTAAAACAACTAAAATAACAAAACAAAACAAGCCATAACGGCTATGATTCACCTCAAACTATACGTCTATGTTTGGATACATTCTCAAATATTTCAGGTTTATTAAATTGTGATCTTTGGCATCCCACCCTCCCACCTAGTATAACAGGTCAGTAGCCCAACCTCCCACTGCTAAGAGGCCTAATCAACCAAACCTCTCTTCACTCTCCCTAATGAGCAGCTGACTTCCCTGCTTTCACAGCATCAGCAAATCCACAATACACAACATAATCCCCTGAATAAAGAAAACACAAGATAATTATATTTAATAAACAAACAAAATGTAAGGAAATTAGATCCAGTGGAAAGGAAAAAAAAAAAAACAACCTTTTCACAGGGACCCATAGGCGACAGCAGAGCAGGAGCCTAGGGACCTGCAGGCGGCCTCCAAGCCCCAGCCAAGGCTAGCGAGGGTGAGCCAGGGGACAGGGCGAGCGGGACCCTGGCCCTGCATCTGTGTCCTCTCCCCTTTTGGGACATTTACAGCATTTGGCAGACGCCCTTAGCCAGAGCGACTTACATAAGTGCTTTAAGACTCTGCTATAAATTTTCCTCGATACTAGCTCAGTTGAACCAAGGCTATGAATACCCGCAATCTAACACTCTGTTGGGAAAGTTTTTTTTTTTATTATTTTTTTTAAAGAGCTCAGAGTTTAGTACCAGAAGTGCTAATTTAGGTATTTCTTGATAAGGTGTGTCTTGCATTTTTTGAAGACAGCTGTTTGGACATCAAGGGGGAGTTCATTCCACCAACTTGGTGTCAGAACAGAGAAGAGCCGAGAGACATGTCATTCTTGTGCCTTGAGGGGTGGTGGGACCAGTCGGGCAGTGCTGGAGGATCGGAGAGATTGTGGTGCAGTGCGGGGTGTCATGAGGTCTTTTCGATAAGACACTGACAGGCGGGGTCTCACCAGTAGACCTTGCTGGGGCAAGGGCAAAGGAGTCATTAGGGAGGTCCCCGTGGGGTCCCTCCTCCAGGCAGGACAGGCAGAGCCGGCGAGACAGGCAGGACAGGCGGAGCCAAAGCAGGGGCCATCTTGGGCGAGGCAGGAACCTCAGAAGGCAACGCTGGGACAGCGGCAACCGGCAAGGACGCGGGCTTAGCCGGAGATGAGGCCAGCGCCGGGAGCTTGGTCGGAGGCGGAGCCGGGACCTCGGGCGGAGCAGCTGTGGGCGGAGCAGGGAGCTCGGACGGAGCAGCTGTGGGCAATTCTGAGCCAGCAGGGGACGCTGCAGCCTCGCTGGACAGCACGACAGGGAGTTTAGGCGGTGCAGTGGGGGAGCGCTGCAGCAACCGCCGACTCTGGGTCAGCAAGGGGAGCTTCAGCACGTGCCGGCGGGACAGGCAGGAGAGGATCGCCGGGCACCAGCGGGACAGGCAGGACAGAAACGGCGGGCACCAGCGGGACAGGCAGGACGGACGTAACGGTTGCAGCATCGGGCGGTGCAGCGGGCGTGTCGGCTGCAGCATTGGGCGGTGCAGCGGGTGGAGCAGCGTCAGCCAGTGGGAGGTTGCGCACCTCAGCCAGGTGTTGCCCCTTTAAGGGACTGTGGGACCCTCGGGATGGCATCGAAAATTGACCTGGCCCCTTTATGAGCCAGGCGAGTTTCCAGGAGGAGGGACTTCGCGACCGTGGGGTTGCCCGGGGTCCATTCTGCTGGATGCCCTGCGGGGAAAGGAGCAGCAAGAGAGACGGACCAGATGAAGATCGCCAGTTCCTCTTCCTGTCTCTGTTCTCTTCTCTTCTTTTTTTTCTTCCAGCTTTAGCAGGTTGGTTGAGGCAGGGTTGCTCTGGAGAGAGCGAGCAGCTGGAGCCGCCTCTCCGTTATCCTCTCGTTCAGCTGCTGAAGGTTTATGCGCACATGCGCAAAGATGTGTGCTTGCGTGAGCGGTGTCGTCTCCTGGAGGAGAGTACCACTCCGGCTGGCCAGATCCAATGCGATGGGGTCCTCCTGGACCTCGGGCATATTCTGCATGTGTTACCTTCCAGGTAACCATGGTTACCAAAGGAAGAACAATGATTTCAAGCATCACCCTCTGTTTAAAGCATCCAGTCTGCTATTCTAACTCAATCAGCATGACAAAATGATCTCCAGCCTTGTCCTCATCAACAGCCTCACCTATGTCAGGCTGCATCACGCAGCCCCAGCCTACAGCTACAGCCTCGGCATGAGGCTCCTCCCCTTTAACACATCCATGCTCACTAATACTTTTTTGAATTTTTTTAAGTAGATTTTCCTTTAACTGCCATGTTTTCTATATCATTCTCTTTTGAACTTCTTTCCATTTTACGATGAAGAGCCCAGGCAGGGAGAGGTCAGAGGTGGAAGTACTTTGTACTTTCTGAACCTGAACTTTCCATCTGTGGGACAGCTTACTGGCATTTGGGCTGACCTAGCACGAGGGCCCAAACTCTGAAGAGCAGCTCGGAGGATTGAAATAGTAGGCGGCGCTGCATTTATGGAAATGCAACCATTAACATTAACAACAACAATACGAGGGTTAGGGTCTGTTAATAAGGTGCGTGATTTCCCCAGCAAGCAAGTCTTCACTCTCTCTCTCTGCTCCCACTGTCACGAACGAGCTGGTGCAGAGGGGAGAAGCAGGCACAGGAGTCGGATGAACACGGGGTTTATTCAGGAGCAACACCCTTGGGAGCATGTAACGACGTAACTGACATTAATTACTGGACTAGGGGAACAGACTCTGAAACGGACTTAAATACACCACAGTAACTAACAAGACTTGAAACAGTTGGAAACAAAGGGATTCCACACGAGGTAGAGAGGGGGGCGTGGCACACGGGAGGATCAGGATGATCGGGGCATGACACCCGTGATGCCTCGGTCCGTCCTTCGCCAAACTATGTTGTGTTTTTCTTCAAAGTTTTTACTAAAAAAAACAGAAAATGAACTTACAAAAATTATTATTTGGTAGGCTTGTGAACAAATTAATCAAACTTCAATGCTTTCTTATGGGAAAAATTGTTTTGGTTCGTGTACAAATTGGTTCATGACCACTTTCTTGAAACGGATTGTGTTCGTGAACCGCAAGCACCACTGTATAAGTCAGGTGGGACATTACAATACAGCCCTCAGAAGGTTGCAGCATTCTTTGTGCCATGTTGTATGTTGTGTAACATTGCCATGCGTGATGGATGTCTGCTGGACATAAATGAGGAGACATTAGAAGGCATAATGCTGAACAAAGGAGTGAACGCTTTAAGCAGCACGGATCAGCAGGGATCAGCTGGCAGAAGGCCTCAATCATCCTGGTAAGGGATCTAAATTGTGAGAGCAGAGAAATAATTGGCTATTATTTGAACATTTCAAAACACTTTGATATATGTTATATTTTGTTTGATCCTAAGTCACACTATTATTTTGTCGCGAACTGCAAACACATACACATAATTAAGTCTTCGCTCCCAGCCGCTGCTATCCTTCAGCAGTGAACTTCCGTTTACTTCAGACATTATTATACGGCTTTTGGCAGAAGATCTGGTGATGGTAGAAAACAAGGACACACTCGCCTGCTTCGCCCAGAAAGGCTTTGTGAAACAGTGCTGCTCCCGTAATTGACATGTTCATAAGCTAAAACTATGTCCAAAAAATGCCTTTGAATAATTAAAAGAGATAGGGCAACGTTTTTCCTTCTTGCGCTGCTGTAGAGTCTGTTTTTTTCAGTCGTCAAAATAGAAAAATGGAACTGTTAATTCCCCTTTGTGCTTTACACTTTGCATTAGATCATGTCAAACTGGAGGCCCTAGTCTCTAACCAGCAGTTTAGGGAAAGTACCTGCCTATCAGTTGACATTTGGATTGTCTGGACTTTATATTATTAGTTTCAGTGCAGACTTCATTGCTGGAGTGGGAGTGCAATTTTGTCTCGACGTTGGAAACTGGCTCCAGGGAGGCATTTCACAGAAACCTCTGCTTTCCGATTGATATAAACTCTAACCTTTCTAACTGTTGAGTCTCCAATTACAAGAACCTTTTCTGCTTCTGCAGACATGCTCCCAAGAGCAGAGAACCTGCTGGACGCTGTTGTGCAGGAGCTCTCGGCTTAGAGCTGCTAGAACCACGTCTGGCTGTGACCCAGGACTCGCAGCTGGTGTCAAGGCTGGACTGGAAACAGTCATGACAGGAGGATAACTGCCAGATCTATGCTGGCTGTGTGTTCCGATTGAGCCGTATCTAAAAATCCCTCAGTCTGCTTAAACTCCACTACGGTAATAATGCGCTCCTCCAATGTGTGAATCCTGTCCTCCAACTCTACTATTACTAAACATTTCTGACATACGATTCTATCAGGAATGCAGGCGAAGAAGACATCATCATCATTCAAATTTTGATTCCAAGTGGTTGTCAATGGTCATCGGTGCCCAGCGAAGGTGGTTAATCTGGTAGAAGATTATTTAACTTGGGGAGTTTGCCTTCTGATTAATTTATTCTAATTATTATTTCAGTAAAATCTGTAGTTTGAAAGTTCACACTAACAAAGAGTTTGGCTGTTGCAGGAAACACCAGAACAGCAAAGTACCGTGAGGAAACCTGAGGGCAACATGCGAACAACATGCATACTCCACACACACAGAGTCATGGTGGCAGTGCTGGAGACAGAAAAATTTCAGCGGGTGACCAGAGTTGGACCAAAGGTCATTTTGGAGTGATGCATAAATCGAAGTATAAGGCATCTAGAAAATTAGGGAATATTTAAGGTACCTAAACGCTATAACTCTACATTATTTATAAATCAGGCAGTGGTTGAATTATCAAATACATATTTAACCATACTGCAAATACGACAGCCACCCTCCCCCCCAATCTATATATGCCTGGGGGAGACTCAAACTCTGGTCCCATACAGTGAAACAACACTGCTAACCACTGCTGCACCATGCCCCCCCAAATGCAAATACATAACTGAATACATTTTATAAAGAGAACACATTAAAAAATGAAAAATACTGATTAGCTAATAATAATGAAAATGACTATAAATGTACTATTAAATTGCCCACTGAGGCACACACAGTAAACAACTGTATTTCTGTGAAAAACAATTAAATTACACATTTTATGCTTGTCAAGGCTTTATTCAGCTAGTTCGAAAAATATTCACAGATGAAAGTAAATATTTATTTCATGTGGTGGATTAAATCCATTACATCTTTTTATTTTAAGTAAAAGGCATTTTTGTTTTAGATAATCTGGCAGTGTAATTACAAAAGATCTACTTCAAAAGAAAACCTTCTCAAAGGATGTTAACCATAATTTGAAGTAATCTGACCTTTTGGAAGCTATATTATAAAGCGAATAGCTGCAGGTGGTTCTCATTGTTTGAAGTTATAATATGATGGAGAGGTTCCCTGGTTGGTTCCCAGCCTTTTCTATCTTCCAGAGATTCTTTGCGAGGATGCCATTACGGGAGTCGAAGATCTTTGCTTGGGAGGCGCTCATAGGTGTTGGTATGTAATCCCAGCAAGTATTACCACCCAAGCTGGGAGCACATGTTAATGTGTAGGAGAAGAAGAAGGTGCCGTATTTAAACATGCAGGTGTCTGAAACGGTTCCTCTTTGAAGGTCAAAAGAGCATTCTCCTAGAAGGTCACTGTTCCAGTATGTATCTTCATCATATACCTGGAATGTTAGCTTAGTGGACATGTCAACTTTGATGGCACCAAACTCAAAACTTTCCGGCCAAACTGGATTGTCATTGTTTGCAATAATCTCAGTACGCTTACTCTGTGTTCCATATGACACTAGAACAGAGCCATCAGTTTGGGTAAACCAGTCTCCATACAGCTTCTTTGCTCTCATATTATACACTTTCAGTGTAGCCAGTCCTTTTGAAACTGGGCAGCAGTTGGACTTTATATTCTGATTGCTATTGCAGACACAGGCACAGCGGTCTCTCACAGAAGATTTTTTTCCTATCTGACAAGATTCAGAGCAGCTCTTCACTAATGCGTTCTGTATGATGTACTCTTCTATTGCTTTCTTAACCGGCATTATTGCAAAATGACCATCGGGCAACAAAAAATGGAGGGGTTTAAGAGAGTAGAAGACAACATCTGGGATGTTCTTTAAGGATTCCAGCCAGCTCTTGTATGTACTTGGATCTGAACCACCTGAGAAAAGCAAATCTGCTGAATTAACATTCCCACCCACCACCTCAGAGTGACGATCACTGAACCTGCTGCTAAAGGTCTGGCTGCTGCCCAGTTTCTTCTTAAGTTCCTTGCAGTGGTGGGCTTCTGTCTTTATACTTGCAGACATTGCAATTGTTGCTGAAGCTTCAACATCCAAGCAGTCTTTAACAGCTGTGTCTGTCAGGCCAATTATTGCAGTCAGGCAGGTCTTAATTGAAGTAATACTCTTTAATTTTCCACCAGTTTCCACTTGTTTAATAAAATGGGTACCATATGTATCAATCAGATTGTTATAACTAGTTTTAGTATTTTGGTTGTACTGTTTCGGAAGATGGTTAATGGACTCCAGAAACTCTTTGTGAAGTGGGGGCTTTTTAGCTACGCTGTACCTGGGAAAGGCAGGGGTGACATAAAACAATAATGAGGGAGGAAAGAGAGAAAAACACAACAAAAGTTTCAAGATCTAGATCAATGTTTATTTTCATTGTTGCCTGAGATTGAAAAAGAGATTGAGCCTGTTAAGTAATAATCTTTTACCTTTTGTATTATCTAAACATAGTTAGACTTTGTTAATGTTTTCGTCTTAAAAGTGAGACTCACCTGTACAAGCTGCAGTGGACCTGATGTTTGGTGAAGCTGTATTTGTCCTCCTTTGATTTCTTCATGGCAAAC
>JAODKE010000051.1:18452483-18473258 GCA_026779605.1 Mormyrus hasselquistii
GTGTGAGGTATTGTCACAGCCCCACATTCGGTGTGAGGTATTGTCACAGCCCCACATTCGGTGTGAGGTATTGTCACAGCCCCACATTCGGCGTGAGGTGTTGTCACTGCCCCACATTAGGTGTGAGTATTGTCACAGCCCCACATTCGGTGTGAGGTATTGTCACTGCCCCACATTCGGTGTGAGGTATTGTTAATTCGTGTGGCTGCTTACCAAGCATCAAACCCCATCCAGTGTCATCTCTGCAGGACTGATCTCCCCAAATTCATGACTTACCTGCTCTGTGACCCCAACCAAGTCTCTGCTTTTCAATTTTGTTTTCGACTGCCTCAAATTCAAGAGAACTGGGCGTGCTCAGCCCTTGGGTCCCTCCTGGCATGTGTTTTCTGGCATGACATTCACACAGTAATCATTTAGATGTAAGTTTTGGCCAAATACCACAAAAGGACTGAATACTGTATGTTGTCACACAATTTATTTTCCTTTTCAGCACATACAGTATGGATATGTTGCTTCTGACAACAGAAAACAGAGTAAATGAAACATTTTTAGATTGATTTGTATTATTTGCAGTCCTTTCTAGCAATTATTAAATATTGGATATTACAAATATTAGACATTAAAATGTTAAAATACTGTACCACAGCGTTTCCCACTGAGCCACATTCCATAGGTCAGTGGATAACATTCTTATATTACACTGCCAGCCAAACGTTTTTGCACAGGAGAGGTTTTTAGCATTTTCCATGTATTTCAAGAACTGCAGACTTTGTAGTTTTGTTAAGCATTGGACATTTCAGTGAAAAGGTATAAATGAAAATATAAGTCAAAAACAAGTTTCCTTTATAACATGGAAAGAGAATGTAACAGCGCATGTCTGACGTCCTGTAAACTGGTTGTACTGTGATGGCGAAGTCAAATTCTAGGCTGATCTACTGCGATTTTCATGTACAACCATCTCTGCAGAAAATGGTCTGAAAAAGGTCCAGTGAGTGGTGGTTGTCTGGCCTTGCTGATGGCAGGGGATGGAGGAAAATGGCCAGTCCGGTTCAAGTTGATAGAAAGGCAACAGTACCTCAAATAACCACTCGTTACAACAAAGGTATGCAGAGTGTAAATATCTCTGAATGCAGAACATGTCGAACCTTGAAGCTGACGGGCTATAGCAGCAGACGATCGCAGCGGGTGCCACTCCTGTCAGCTAAGAGCAACTTAAATCTCTGAGGAATGTTTGAAGCTCCCTGTTGAATTCTTCCCACAAAGAATTAAGGCGGTTCTGAAGGCAACCCAACTAGCAAGGCTTACCTATTAAAGTGGCCAGAGAATGTATATTTTTGAGAATGTATGAATTTTTGGAACCCTTCATAAAAATGATTGTATAAAATAAACGATTCTCATTATGATTATGGTCAACCTTCAAGTAGCAACAACCAGGTTTCAGGTTAAAATATCCTGGTAATTAGTGCAGTTTATTATGCCATTGATCTTAGCAACAGCCTCTGGAGCCCTAAGACACACAGCTCATTGGTCTTTACCTTGGCTTGCTCGTAAATAGTGCAGCTTGGTGTAGGTGGTGTAGGGTTATATGGCTCTTGCTCTGGCTGGGAGAGAACCTGGGTTCAAATGCTGAACAGACTGTAAGTTTCTTGTGGTTGAGCATCACAGTCATTTGATATTAAAACTCTGTAGATCAGTGTTTCCAAATCCGGTCCTCAGGGACCTACAGCCAGTCCATGTTTTTCTTCCCTCCGATCTCCCTGCCAGACAGTTCGCATTCCTGTCCGGTCTGTGGACTGTCTGTGTGTCCCCGAGGACCGGATTTGGAAACACTACTGCAGATAGACTGTGACCAGTGCAGTAATACCTTTACTGCACCACTTCATATTTTTGGAATAATCTTTGTATTGCAGTTTTTTCATTTGAATAGTAATCTTGTTAAGTTCTAGTTATGTTTGAAAGATTGTGTATAGACTCCAGTACTGCTTACACTTGTAACTAGGCATTTGATGGAAGCTCAGCCCAACTGCACTAATGCCTACTTCACTCCTCGACAGGTGTATGTTTGCAATGTCCTACAGTCGATGTGTTGCTTACCGACGGGGATATGTTCTGAGAAATGCGTCATTAAGTGCATTTTTATAAATAGAAAGAGTATGCCCTAAAATAATAATAAAAGGTACAGTTTAGTTAACACATAGACCAATAACAAGTTTTTATTAGCGTTCTTCTCAATTGCTTTGGCATTCATGAAACATACTTAACATTCTCAGTTTTGGGTTTGGCCTAAGAGCATTTCTCAGAACGATTCATGGATTTAGCGCCACAGAAGGCTAAGCTGCAAAAGGTACTCAAAACTACTCACCCAAAGCAATTAACTCATGTCTCAAAAGCAAATAATTCCACCAGTGAATTAGTCACTGCCTCCACCAAAAGGAAACGTACAATCAGCGTCGTTTTAACAGTCAAAGACAGTCAAAATGCTTGAATATATTGTTACAGTTTTTCTCGATTGCTTTGGCATATTTCATGAAACACGTTTAATATTCTCATGACTATTAGATAATTTCTCAAAATACTTCATGCATACGGCATAACACTATGATTTAGTTACAAAAGCCTGTAACTTACTCAAAACAATTAACTCGTGCCTGAAAAGCAAATCATTCCACCAATGAATTAGCAAGTGGCACCAAAATGAAAAGTACAATCAGCGTCGTTTTAACCAAGACAGTCAAAATGCTCAGATTCATTATCAGTATGTCAGTGTAATTATGCTCCTGAGCTCCAAAAATCTGAATGATAGTTGGTTCCCACTTTCTCATTCTCACTCACTGATCATTTTTATTTAACAAACTGATACTTATTCATGTCAAAGACACCAGTTTCAACATTGCAAGGCTCTAAATTACAGTATGTAAAGCTCACTGGCGAGAGAAAGCACTCACACGTTCATGTTACTTCTGCAGATATCAAGACAGTACAATAGTAAACAAAAAAGTCACACAGTACTGAATAACACAAAATGGCAACAAAATCATGCATCGTGGGGACCAAAAACACAACAATGCCATATCACTGCAATTTATGGAACATATTTTTAAATCATTTTAAAAGCTTGGTTAACTTTTGCAATTAAACTATAGTGTTATGCTCAGGGGTGCCGCTACCAATTTTGGGCCCTATGACAAAATATGAGGTTGGGCCCCCGTACCACACCCATTCCGCTCAAAACATACCGATCTCTGGGGGGCCCTAAAGGGCGTGGGCCCTTAGAATTATCCCAACTTTTCCCCCCTTAGCGGCGCCCCTGGTTATGCTATATGTATGAACTGATTTGGGAAATGCTGTTTAAGTCTTGAGAATGTGAAGTATGTTTCATAAAATGTCCCAAAGCAATATAGAAAAACTGTAATGCATAAAGGACGGTCAAATTTGGATGGAAGAAAACTTACATAGTAACATGCCTGATTTGGCATCCAAGAACGTGACAGTGCTTGAGTTACTGACAGACATACATGAAAAGTAAGTATCCAAATTTACGGACGGCCTGCAAAATCACTCTCACTCTTGCAGTGACAGTAGTAGGAGTGGACAGGAGCTTAAACTCATCAAGTCAAACCTGAGGTCCACCATGTCACATCTGATCATCTCAGCAGCCTGAGGTCCACCACGTCACAGGATCATCTCAGCAGTCTCCTGTCATCAGCATGAACCATATGGTTGCTGGGCAAATTTTCTATGATGATATTACTGAGGAGTTTGAGCCAAGGAAGACAGAAAAGGTGAAGTTTAACATTTCGTGCCCGATATGATGTGCAACTGTGCAGTATAGTGACCCAACGAAAGGTCAAACTGTGTTCACTGTATTGTTTTGCAATTTTAATGGAATTGATTCAGTTGTTTTAATGCCAGAACTGCCAGTGATTTTTGCTCATTTTATACCTCTTGAGCTGACTGCATATTTAGATGTCAAATTTAGGATATAATGTAAGTAGTAATGTCATGCTTGGTAAAACTTTCTATATGTCACCTGATTGCAGATTGCTGTTGCAGACCGGAAGGCAGGTGTTCGGCCAACAAAAAGGTGTTTATTGAACTGAACGGAAGCAGGGAAACAAAAAAGATCACAGGCGGCCGAAACAAGAAGGCTTGTATGGGGAAGTCACATCACTGACCAGACAGGGGCTGACAAAACAAACAGGCACTTAAATACAAAGACCAATGAGGCAACAAGCAACAGTCCTGACTCATCAGGGCCACGTTAGGAAGGAGACAGGAGGGTTAGGTGGATGTGACAGGCAAACGCCATGTCTATAAGAATCTATGAATACCTTAATAACACATTATAATGCACTGATAAAGCATCATAGACATTGCTATAAATTTTATTTTAAAACAGCACATTATATGCATGTTTATTATGCATTAAGAGTGTGTTATTACGGTTATTTATAATACATTATACATGATAGCTTTAAGTAAAGTGCTACCAAGTTTAAGACTTGGTACCCCATAATGCCGCTGTACTGATACGTCAAAAAGTCGTCCACGGGCTTTCAGGAATCGGCTTGAACGGAACGTCCATCTACTTTAAAACGCCTCCCATCTCATTGGTCATTGGTTCATCATGGCCAACCTGCTCCTGCCTGCCATAGAACCCTGTGTCAGCGTCCATTCATTGACCGCGGGTGACGACGGGGACGACAATAACGCTGTATAACTAATTTGAAGGGGTGCAGAATAGTGGGAAGAACAGAGACTATTATTAAAGTAGGCTAGCAGTGCAGACGAACGGGAGCCTTGTCCGGCACATGCTGGAAAAGGGGTTTTAAATCAATGCAGAAATGATTTCTTAAGTAAAATATTCTATTCTGCAGAATAAAGTTTTTTTTCGCTTTTTCATTAGTTTAAATTTAGATTCAGAATTTCGCCTACTCATATTAATTCGGGAGGATCAAGGAAACAAACGTTATTCAACATAAAATCCAACGTTTTTCAAGAATAAGAAGAGAGAGTCTGTAACGGATTTTCTTAAAACATGAACCAACCACGGATGCTGCTATCATTTTTAACAATAATTATTTGTTCAGGTAAGTGCGGTTTAAAAGACTTCGGGGCTTATGGATGGTGATTTTGGAACTTCGCTTGGACTACAAATTGCTAAGCAGACAAAACAATACACTTGCTATTCAATTAATGAGCTATGATTTAAGCACTATTAATACAGTACAGTGATACAGGAATATAAAATATGTAAATTGAATGCGTATGTAGATTTAATTTTACATGATTGTTTCACTTGTTCTGCAAATAATAATGTAACGCATATAAAATGAATTATATAGGTTACGTGCATGATTCTTTGGTTTGGGTGTAAATTCCATATTTTGGTGAACGTTTTTGGAGAGTCACGGTGGATGACTTGTAGTCTCTTTAAAAGAAGGTGAATCGGTGTTTTTCTGCATTCCCAGTTATATTGTTCATATTAAATAGTCTGTTAAGTATAATATATTACAGTAAGTGTCTTAGTATGATTTTTGAATTGGCATTATTTAATTCTCATAGAGGGTGGTGTAAAATAGATTTGGATTTTGTTGGTTAAATTACATTTTCTATACATCTTCTACCCGCACTTACCTTTTTGACAAATATTTTACCCGATAAATAGTTTTATCCAGACCGATTAGGAATAGCTGTAAATTCGTTTTGGTCCTTCTTTTTTTCCTTTTTTTAAGACAAGCTTATCTGGATAAATAAAATCAGTCGGATTTGTTCACAAACATCAAGATGTATTGTCCGCAGGCAAAAGTTGCCCGATAAGTTTAAAGATCGAGTAAAGTCTTTACCTCATTGTCCGTGGGTTAAGGACCACATTATATTCTGTAACACAGGGATTTATTTTTCACATATCATAAACAGTTGTAAACCCCTGTATATGTAATGTTAGTCTTGTCTTAGGTGAATGGAGGGATATCTTGTATTTTATATTAATTAATCAAATTAGCATATTCATTGTTATTTATCCGTTGATATTTTGTTGGTGGGTGTCCGTGCTATTCATTTCCCTTTTAAACAATTCGAGCATTGGTTAATCAAGGCAATACTCCGTATAATCAGGCCATTCACTGTTGAAAACAGTATAAATGTAATTGCTGTACTTCTTGTTGAATGAGGCTAATTAGACCTAATTAACGCGTCCATTGAACCTAGAGTAATGATGAACAGAACATTTTCATTGCGAACCTCACATTCTATAAACATTATATAGTCGTTTTCTATAGCACTTTAAATAGGTCTAATTTAATATGTATAACATTAGACATGCATTAAAATTATGTATATGAAAGCAGAGTGAAATATCGACAAACTCTTTATAGGTGTTTGACTGGTCATTTTCAGAAAAATAAAATTTAAAAATCATTTAAGAAATCTTTTTCAACACATATGCTCTTTTAGACAATATTTCTCAGGTGTTTCTTTGTAATCGATATAACTGCATTATTTTAAAGAAAATTAGACTCATTAAAACTCTATGGTGGGAATAAAGTGTGGAATTTAGGTATGGATTTCAGAATTAAACTGTCAACTTTCTTGAAGTAGAATGAGGTTCAGGTTCTGTGTCAGACTGCATTTGGGTCCCTCCATTGGGTCTTTGGTTTCTCTAGCATACGATACTGAAAGCCTGGTTGCTCCATGTCAGGATGGTGATGATAAGGCCATCAGATCTTCCCTGACTGAACAGCTGTCACTCAGATGCTGTTCTTTTTGAATATTAGCCAAGCTGAGCTCCCAGTTCAACATATTAACTTCTATATGTTATTGAATTTCTAAAAAAAATATTAGCAAATACAGAAGAGCTGGCACTGAGTTACCTGATTATGTATAGACTTTATAAAAATGCCAGCTGATCCAGCTTTGCCTCTCCGAAATCAGGTAGTCAGATCTAGCTGAGAGCAGCATATTTGTAATCAAATGTGTAAATTGAGGACATTTTCCTTAGCTTATCACTTACATTGCCTGCTCTGTAGCAGTGGAGATTCAGAACCGCACTCAAAGGTATAACAGAAAGGTGTCTCCCGGAAATCAGGCTTCGACCTCTTGAACCTCAGAGCCCTGGTACCTTAACCAGATCCTTCTACCTTAAGATTTTTTGTATATATGTTGAATAAAGAGTAACTCAATTATTGTGGCATCCCCCCCCCCCCAAACACCCAACTTTGCATTGCATGTGGAATGGGAGGGGGTGCAAGTTTCCCACTGTGGAGGACGAGTGGAGATGTGTGAATGGGGGCGAGGGGGCAGAGGCTTACAGACACAGACCCTGTTCTCCTGCTTCATGGTCAGCAGAGAAGCAGGGTGGACAATGATGGCAGTCTGGCCCCCTCCCCCCATCCAGGCATAAACTCACACCTTCATTTCCATTTGACTGCAGTTGTCTTCCATGGGGCTCTTCTGATTGAGATCTCATTGGGGGTGTGGGGGGGGGGGGGGGGGGTTAAATCCCCACACAGCTGCCCAGAGCCACGTTCCCAAGCCCTTCCCACCCCCAGCTTCCACATGTTATTTCCATGCATGTAAGGTGTCAGAGCTAAGAAACAAACCTGGTCGAGGCAAAGGAGTCTGACTGTGTCATGCAAAGTTGAACTCCTTGCATTTTTATTTATGTATAAAACGATGTTTTTTTTTTATTTAGCAGATGCTAATGTATAACTGAGACAGCAGGCTCAGATAGTCCCTGGAGCAGTTGGGGTTGGGGGCTTTGCTTAAGCAGTAAGATCACAGCCACAACACCCTAACCCACCAAACCATATGTCCCCCCCCTATCCTACTGGAGTATTCTCCTTACCTTTCTAGGAGTGTGTTTTCTAAATTTATTTTTTAGTTCAATAAAGTCCTTAGATGTGTTGGTGCCCCATCCTGGGTTGTTCCCTGTCTTGCACCCATAACTTCCGGACTCCTCTTGACCCTGCATAGGACAAGCAGGTACAGGAAATGAATGAATGAATGGTTGGTTTATTCCTCTCAGCAGTCATACCATTGCAGTTTCAACTACGTAATCCCCTTGAGGTCAAGCAGGTTTGGGCCTGACCAGTACATGGATGGGAGGCCAACTAGGAAAGTTGGGCTGCTGCTGGAAAAGGTGTTGGTGTGGCTGAAAGTTTAGCCCATCCTGTGGTCAACATGGATTCCAAAGCCCCAGTGCAGTGTTGGGGACACGGTGCTGTAAGAATGGCACCGTCATTTGGATGAGATGTAATAGCAAGGCCCTGACTCTTTGTAGTCATAAAAGGTCCCCATGGGCATCTTTCAAAAGTAGGGGTGATTCCCCAATGCCCTGGCCAAGATTGGCCACTGTGGCCCTTTCAAATCAGGCCTCCTAACCATCCTCTATATCTAATTTGTGAATTCTCTCCTGCCGCTTCACCACTGAAGCGGTGGTGGTGAACATGCTGGCACAGAATGGCTGCCTTCACATCATCCAGGTGGGGGCCACACAGTGGTGGTGGCTGAAGTTGCTCCCCACTGATTATGTAAAGAGCTTTTGGTGTCTTGAAAAGTGCTACATAAATATAACATTCATTCATTAAAGATGTGTCAACCAATGGGTTGTCATCACATCTTTATTAACCACAGTAGCAGCTATTAAATGTCTTACTTATATTACTATAACTTGAGACAGTAGGCAGCCACAGATGTGTGCAGTGTTCACTTCTCCAAACCAATACTCAGCTCGCTCTTTCTGCCCTCTTCACCTGCTCCTCAAGGTTCTGTTCCTAGGGGGAGCTGCTGGAAAATGGATTAGTCTATCATCTGCAGCATGTAGATGGGGCTCAATAGAGGCAGTTATAGGATTAGCATGTCCTGCAGAGAAGTAAGCTTCTCATATCTTGGGCTGCTATTCATTCATAACTTCCTGTTAGATTAAGGACCAGTCGACTTACGGAGCCCATAATGCTCTAACCATCTGGATTCGAGGCATCGTAGAGGTTAACCGCCAGTAAATAGGAGTTATGTCAACTGT
The DNA here is from genome assembly GCA_026779605.1 of Mormyrus hasselquistii. Taxonomy (NCBI): domain Eukaryota; kingdom Metazoa; phylum Chordata; class Actinopteri; order Osteoglossiformes; family Mormyridae; genus Mormyrus; species Mormyrus hasselquistii. The sequence continues at coordinate 18,461,506 of JAODKE010000051.1, forward strand.
TGCACAAAGCAGTTTTAGGACTTTATCAGAACATCCAGAGAAGCAGGTTTAAACAGTCCATGGACTCTTATGCAAAGCCCTTAACCCCCAGCTTCACTCTGACCCCCTCCCCCCCCAAAGCTTGCTCTCACCTGTATGGAAAGCTAGGTGAGGCAAAGAGAATTTCGCCATGGGGATCAATATAGTATCACTATTCTAAATACATTTAGGGCTGATAGACCTAAACCACATGCCCAGAGCTCAGCCTGTAACACCTACACCAATGTAGTGCTCATGCTATATCCAGTTTCTTAAAATCAGCCGAATGAAGTCACTGTTGATACCTTTTGTAGTATTTGTGGGGTTTAGATAAATGGCCAGTATGGTGAGGAACTGCTGATTCTTGATCGCCTGATTTAAGATTTTGTGTTGAACCTGCCGGTGCTTACAACCATGTTATTTATATTGGGCTTAATTATGATGTTTGTTATGTCGATTAATTGACATTTTATGAATTATATTCCAAGAGCCTGCATGATCATCCTCACTATTCAAAATATTTTTATATTTTTATTTTCCTGAGAAAGTTGCCAAGTCGTAAACAGAAGAGTGCCGGGGCTTTAACTTAAGCGATGGCCGTGTCCCACAGGTAATCTAACAAATGGAGAAACCTTTAACTGCAGTTCTTTAATTAAAGAGCAGCCTCTTGCATTTTCATTAGACTGCAATCAGGCACAGCTGCTGAATGAGGGCAGCGCAGCCTAATAAATATAGATAAATATAGGTGATGTTCTCATTGAGAAATGCTGCCCTTGGAAACAAATGTCTTTGGTTGTTAGTAAAAATAGGTGCGTCCTGGTAATAAAATGAGTGAGTTTATATTCCCAGGAAGTTTAAGGCACAAGGAAAGTGGCAGCCTAGGCAGGTCACAGGGTACACACTAACGCACAATGGAGGAGAAGAAACTGGCATATGCTTGGAAGAACCTCACACAACGTGTTGAGGACATGGAAACCACACACACAGATTAGGTATCTATATCTTTGCAGGTACTCTCCATTCATTTCTTCTGGCATAATCCTAATCTCAGCTATGATCACCTTAACCCAACCCAGCCCTAACCTTAACCTTAAGTGAACAAACGAAAGAAGAGATATTTGGCATTTTACTTTTTTTTTTATTGCATTCACTGATTGTGTATAGGTTTCAGTCAAATTGTGGAGGCACATGCACACACATACACAGAGCCATGGCAGGAAGCCTTAGCACATTAAATCAGTGTGTCGTTCTAAAAAGCACTGTTTAATTTTGATAAAATCTGTTTTCTGTCCATGGAGAGACACTGACCTACGGTCAAGTTACTAGCAACAGGAAGGTAATCAGTACCCATGCTTACCCATGGTTATTAATAACAAGCAGATAATCAATACCTCCACATTCTTGTCCATATAGAAGAAGTAAATCTGTTTTGTTGTCTTTTAATTTGTCTCGGTGATTATTGAAATGTAGCTGACACAATCCTTGAAGTTATCTACTGTTTTGCTTTGAAATGGTGGCAGCTGATCATATTAGGAGGAGACATGCTTGTCGCTAATCGGCAAATCGGCTTTGGGGTGATGATTGGTGAAGGACTTCACAGGCTGAGCAGAGCAGTGTTAATTGTAAGGAGGTAATAAACTACTCAGCAATTAATTGAGCCGAAATGGCTTTGCAGCGGTGGAAGGAGCAAACCCTGGCCGCCATTTGTTTACCTCGTAATTGGAAGCAGTTGTTTATGTGGCTTTGAACTTGGCACGTGCGAGTTAATGACGGGCGGCCTTTAAACAAAGGGCCGCACCGAGCGCTGGCCGGGTTGGGAGAGCATGTTTGTGCTAAGCTTTTAAGGGTTCTCAGTGGCCGACAAGGAGGGGGAGTTTAACTCCCATTAGCGGAACAAAAGCGTGGCCCCTGGGCCTTCGTTTCTCGCTGGCCCCCCCAAGCCGGGCCTTGTGTGTCGCCCTCTGCCCAGGCCATTGTTTACGCTGGGCCTCCTGCTGCTGTAATGGAGATAATGGGTAGGGGGGGCCAGCGATATGTCTTTGAGGAGAAAGAAAGAAAAGTAAGTTTCGGTCACCCTTTTGCATCTTTTGTCCTGTTTCCTTGGTCCCTGAAATTTGAATTATAATGAATGTTTGTCACCCGAGAAAATGATAAACTCGATAAACCAGCTCAGGAGCCAGAACCTAATACTTTTGGACATATTGGCTTCTGACGTGAAATATTAAATATGAATGTGCAAATGCAACTGTTTGTAGATCTGATGTCATGGCCCACAATTCCTTTGGGGTGATATAATTCACCATAGCTACGGCACCGGGTGGTGCTGGGACCCTCCAAGCTCCCTGTGACGTCACGCCTCGGCCCTTAACCAGTTCATTTACCTTAGGAGCCCAGAATGGCGGATGTCATTGTCCATCTGGCCCCCACATACAGGTGCACCCCGTCAAGTGCTGCATATGTTGATCCTGCTGGCTTGTCATGAGAGCTTTTCTCAGTTTCGGATTCTAGTCCAGGTTTGCTGGCTCCGCCTTTCACACCCAGAAGGCCATGGGGGGGGGGGCGACTACTCGAATAGGCTCTAGTCAATGAAGGGATTTGCTCATGTTTGCTTTCTCCTGGTTTCTCCGGACCCCCTTTCACTTTCGTGGATGGCTTAGTGCCGTGGCCACAATGGGCTGCAGGGTTCATGGGCACCCAGGGGGACAATGGGCGCAGGGGCCGTGGCGGGGGCTTTGGTGGCCGGACACAAGCTGCCCGCTGCCCCATCTTCCTCACCAACTCTCTCATGACCCCTGAAAGGTTGGGGATCACAGCCTAGTGTGGGTGGGGGTGGTCCTGGGTCCTTCTGTCCTCGGTTCATGCACAGATGGAAGGGGAGGGGTCAATGCAAATTCATCCCCAGATCTGGACACTCAGTCACAGTCACACCCAGGCCCACAGAGCTCCTTAAACAGGTTTGGCTAAGCGGAGACGTGTCTGCGCAAGCAGAGAGCATGGGAGAGGCACCCGGCTTTCAAGGGCTGCAGGTCGGGTTGTATCAGCCGTGCAGATGACTGCTGGCGCCATCACAACTGTCAGAATAGATGGCCGGAATCACATGGAATGGGGCTAGCGAAGGCCGAGAACTTTGAAATGAATGTTTCATATGTACACAGGAGTAGCAATCGAGTGTTTCAGGCCGTTACGGTGCTTTTGATATCAGAGCAGAAATGCTGTCAGATGCTTATAAACTCAGAGGGCAACCAACCTGCTGAAATCGGTGCCACAGAAGAAGGTTCCCCTCCAGCAGAAATACCACCCTAAGCAGTAGACGTCAACACATACAGTTACACGTCCAGTAACCCATAGGTACTAATAATTATTAATGTTAGAAGGTACCTCTGAATTAGCACATTGACCAGTGGAAGTTCAGTTGCGTTTCTCACAGTTCAAAATGGCTCCTCATTTTTAATTGGCTGAGATGTGACTTGGTACGTAAGTTCATGGAGCTTTTATTAACAGTTTTGACTGTAATGGCTGTCATTTTATGCTTGAAAAGGAGAGGAAGCAAACCGATACTGTAATGAAATTCGTTTGGGTCTGCGTCTTGCAACTTGAAGCAAGTGGGTCAGGCTCAGCTCCGTGGTTTCAGGTCGGATGGATCCTTGTGGATGAAGAAGTAGCTGAGGAACCACTGAGGGGAGAAGGCAGTTGATAGAAGCAGCAATGCATTGTGGGTATTAGGAAGTGAACCCAGCTGAATGGCACAGTGAAAAAATCTCACAGCCGTACTTATCTCAATGGTCAAGTTTAAGAGCAAATATCACTCAGCTGAGTTGTTTTTTTTCTTGTCGCTCCAGACTCTGTCCCCCATAACAGCTGTGAGAGAGGAATTGGACATTGAGGAGGTCAGGATTGACCAAAATGAGGGAGGGGGGGGGAGCTGGCTTTGAGATGGGACCAAGGGCAAAGTTTGAGTGATCTAATAGCATGGGAAAGTGACCTCCAAGCTGGACTGAAAAGAAAAGCTGGAATGGGGAGCGCAGGGGGGCAGATGGCTGCTTCAGAGCAGTGTGATGGTTAAGGGGAGCTTTAGGGAGGGGGGGGGGGGGGCGTCATTGAGCCATTGTCCCTCTCCCACCAAACTCAATAGGAGCCAGCCTGACCTGACCCCTCTCCCAACCCTGCATTGTGGTGCCCGCAAAGGCTCAGCGGCTCTCAAGCAATTGTTTGAGCGAGTGTGTGTGTGTGTGTGTGTGTGTGTGTGTGTGTGTGGTTCAGAGGTGTCCCAGATCTGAGACTAAGAAAGCTATCAATCAGATGGGGGGGGGGGGGGTACCAGCTGCAAATGTGCCCTGATGATTCTGCATCCCCACACACATTCCACACATTCAGTCTTATCCTCCACTGCACCTCCATCAAACACAAACAGGACAATCGCACGTCTGACCCCATGTCAAGCCAATCTGTGAAATTAGCATAGCATGAGAATTCAGCATGAGCCAGTCGAGCAGCTCGATGCAACTGGGAACACAAGGTGGACCAGTGGAAAAAGGTTGCAGATCTGATTTAGCAACTATGGGGTGTGAGACGTCTGAGTGTTTGGGGGGAAGAGGGTCAATCAAGGAAGTCAACTGGATGAACTGCAGAGGTTTTGTTGGTTGTGCCAAGCTGGAAGCCCAGTGTGGGATTTTTAATATCCTGAGGGAGCTTATTCTTCTAGGACAATGTTTCCTAAACTGGTCCTCGGGGATCCTTAGATAGTCTACCAGGAGCTCAGGAGAAGCAAAAACATTGACTGTCTTGGGTCTCCAGAAACACTGCCCTAGTGGGATGATTCTCGGTCAGGATGGGGGAGTTCCTGGGTGCGAATCATGAGTCAGCCCATGTGCATTTGGCCAGTGCAAGGTCCGCCCCCCCACCCCCATCCCCCACCAACTGCTTCTGGGACTGGCTGATCCTGCTGTGCGTTGTTTTGGGTGAAAGCATCTGCTAAACAAATGCAAAGTAAATGTATAAGCAATTCTGAAAAATAACAGTAATAGAAAATTCATTCATTCATTCATTCATTTTCCATTTCCGCTTTATCCTTATTGGGTTGCAGGTAATAGAAAACATTAGGCAAAAATATTGAATAAGGTATGATAATTGCAGAGATGATTAAAGCATTTCTGAGTATGGAGAGCCTAAGGCCTTGATCCTGACCATATGCATTTTTGTTTTTCATACAGTATGACCCGGAGTATTGTTGGCACTTATACTAATGACATTTTCCTCTCCTGGCAGATACGAGCAGAGCTTCAGAGCTGGCCTTCATGGTGGAGCCCAATGACATCATCGCAGTGAGGGACCGCCCCCTTATGCTAGACTGTCAGGTGGAGGGGGAGGGGCCCATCACTATCACCTGGCGGCGCAATGGCGCGCCAGTGCCCACGGGGCAGCGGGTGAGCGTGCTTGCCAACGGGACATTGCTCATCAGAAACTTCCAGAAACGTGGCGAGAGCAGCGAGGCGGATGCCGGCGAGTACGACTGCGCTGCTCAGAACCGCTTCGGGATGCTGGTCAGCCGCAAAGCGCGGGTCCAGATCGCATGTGAGTGTGGAGCTTTTTTTGCGGGGATGGGGGGACTCCAGGTTTTCAGGTCTTTCCAAACAGTGCTTCCCTACCTGGTCCTTGGGGACCCCCAGGCTGTCCATGTTAGGGCTGCTTCCAGCTCCCGGTCCTCCTTGGGGTCCCGGAGGGCCGGCTTGGGAATCACTGCTGTACAACTCGATTATCCTTATGGCAGTGATACAGTCTGCTGATTTACATCCTTTACAAGGCCTGTATGCCCAACCATCCTTCCAGCCATCCAAGCCAATTCCGCTTGTCCTGTTAAGGGTCACAGTAAGGAGGGGGCACCCTGATAGGGGATGAGGCCCCCATGTGCTACTTCAAATGTATGCACAGCAAAAGCCATTCGGATTAATTCAAATGCTGTAAAATATCATCTTACGTTTGTTAAATAAGCTAACTAAATTAACATGGCATGAATCTGGATAATAATCACTTATACAGTCAGCTCAGGAATCAATGGAGCACTGCGTAAAATGAGCAAAAAAAGATTGCATAAAACATTCAGCATGTTTTGATGAAAAAAGTATTATTTAAAAAATTATTTCTGTTGCAAAAATTATTGTATTGAAGATGAAAGCATACGGCTTTTCTCAAATGCTTGAGCAGAACATGATGCATATTGTTTTTTGATACAATCATTCACACTCACTTTTTACGTGGGGGGGGGGAGCTGGCTGTTATATCAGTCTAAGGAGAAGCTCTGAAACTGGTCATTCAGGGCTTTTGTCCCGATCGTCTATGTTGCTTTTCCATAAACTCCCAGCATCCCCCCTGAAAGCCCTACTGGGGGGGTGGGGGTTTTTACTCAAAGAACAGCACCGTCTCTCTTCAAACCTATAAAGCAGCTGGGGGGGTGGGGGGGCATGATTAATCCAGCAGAATTATGACCATCCAAAAGCCGTGCTCCCTCCAGGCCAGAGGTTACCATGGCAATGCTCTTTCATTTAAAGTGCCCCTCCCCCATTATTGATTATGAGATGGACAAAGTTATTAGGGTCCCTTAATGTGTTTGTCTGAATAACATTTCAGCCTCTTTTTTTCATCTGGGATGAAAAAATTATGGAACAAAATTCTGAAGCAAATTGAATTGTATATATTTCTACTCTGTGTATATGTCTTATGGGATTATTTTGTGATGAGTAGTCTGGGTATGCAAATATGCCGCCCACCTGCCCAATAAGGTGCCATTTACAGCTGCAGCTGTACCATAGATGGATGGACACATAACTGGCATATGATCTGAAAGTTTACAACACGGTTTACAGATCTCCCTGTTCAAACACACCCACTAAATGTTGTAATTAGATGATTTAGGTGTGTTTGAGCGGGGAGATCTGCAAATGGTGCTGGTCCAGGATCGGAATAGTGGAACCCTGTTGAATCATTCATATGTTCAGGAGATCGTCAGACATGAGTAAGAATCTACAGTAATGACAGGAGGGTCTGTTTGGTCACATCTCACTCCTCACACTGTGAAGCTAAATGTAGGACAGTGAATGCCAGTCTTTGTTCAGTTATGTGATATGTGTGCTTTCTATGAGAAATTGACTCTGCTGTACACTGTTTTAAAATGCACCCCCCCCCCCACACCTCTCTTAAATCTCTACCAGCCTTGCCCAAGTTTCACACCCATCCTGAGTCAATGTCAGTGGAAATGGGGGGCGTGGCTCGATTTCAGTGCCAGGTAAACGGGGTCCCAGAGGCTACCATCACCTGGGAGAGGAACCGCACAGCACTGGGCACTCAGGACACAAGGTACTGTAATCACACACACACACACACACACACACACACAGCATCAGGGCACAAGGTACTGTGATCACACACACACACACACACACACACACAAAGACAGTAAAAAAAACCCAGGCCCAAAATATCCTGAGAGACACAAAGCACCACACAAAATATACAGCCATGCACACACACACACACAGCAGAAGCAGTATCATTCTGGAATCATTTTGGACTATTATGTCTTTGTGGGGACTCTTCATTCATTACTATTGGGAAAAACCAAATCCCACCTATGACGTCCTTAACCCCTACCGAGCCCTATCCTAACCATAAGTAACCAAACAAAATACAAGTCTTTTGGCATTTTTAGTAAAACCGATTGGTCCCCACAATGTAATGAATATCTGACCCCCCCCCCCCCCCACACACATACACGTTTACACATATACAGTTAAAAACAAAATATTTTGAATCTCACATCCTTATGTAAAGACAGAGACAAAACCAAAGAACAGAGAGACAATGCACCTAATGGCAATAATATTTAATGCATTGAAAAGACTGCTGCTTAGCCTGACCTATGACCTCACTTCCTGTCCAGGTACACCCTGCTTCCTGCGGGTATCCTCCAGATCACAGGTGTGCAGCAGGGGGATGCCGGTCTGTACCGCTGTGTGGCATCCAACATCGCCAACACACGCTGCAGTCACGAAGCCCAGCTCAATGTCACCAGTGAGTTGTCTTAATCCAGACTACAAATAGGATTAGTGTTTCCAGTTAATTAATAATATGTGTGATATACATAACAACAATTTAGTGCTGCAAGAGGTTCAGGTCTGAACTAATTCCAACTAAAATGGCTTTTTGACAGAATTACGCGTACAGGCAGTCCCCAGGTTAAGAACATCCAACTCATGAACTATTTCTCCATATGAAAGGAATGCCATAGAGCCTATTATATTAAAAAATTGAGTTTAATATATATGTGCAAACATTGTGCTGCTTCAGTGGTTTGTTCAGTACAGAACGGTGTGTACTTTTTAAATTAATGTTCTGATTTAATGTTTTACAAATTCAGCTTAAAGACAGATTTCGGGAACAGATCTTGTTCATAACCTGGGAACTTCCTGCATGACAAAATGGAAAATAAGGAGCCCAAAATGTCCAGATTGTTCACGTTGTATTTGCATCATTGCACAAGATTCAGCAAACTTGCTATGCACATGTTCTGTATAACCCTTGCCCTGCGCAGGGTCGTGCCGAGTCTTCAGAGCTGGCCTTCTTGGATCAGTGTTATGGAAATTATTGAAAGTATAATATTCATTCCAACCGGGGACAGACTAGACTGGCAACTGTGTTAGGGCCCAGGTCACCCCTAGCGATCTCAATGCCCCCCCCCCCCCCCGACTGTAAATCAAACATATATACAGAACATTTGGAAGGATAAAAGTATTGATATAATTCCTATTGTAATGGGGTAAGTGACATAATACTTTTATATCCTAGATTTTTATATATACAATCTCATTATGGTCATATATGATCATAATGCAAAAATATTTGGTGCAACACTTAAAACAATTTTGAAATGTAATATTTTGTAATGTTTTGTAGTTAGGCTATGTTGTTGAGGCATGCATTTAAGGAAAAAGCATGTTTGTGGAATTTGCTCACTACTGCAGTGCATGATGGGTATGAGATTTGGAGGCTACTTAAATCTCATCATTTACAACTGCTGCAACTGGCGTAGGCATGCCCTAGGTGTAAATTTGGAAAAAGGGGGGGCCATGGTCCATTTTTTCCCCAGGACCCAGTTGTTCCGCCACTGGTTTTATACTCCAGGATGTGGCTAGAGGTTGTTAGTATAGTTAGTATTAGTGTACAGTATTATAGCTGTACAGTGCAGTTTGTACAATGAAGTTTTTATCATAAGCTGATGGAGTTCCTGTGAGCCTCATGAGTGTCTCCTTCTGTGCAGCCGCAGCCTCGCGGATCTATAAGGAGCCTGTGATCCTCTCCGGACCCCAGAACCTGACCCTCACCGTGCACCAGACAGCCATCTTGGAGTGCATCGCTACCGGGAATCCACGGCCCATTGTGTCCTGGAGTCGACTGGGTACGATATCCCAAGCTGAAGAACAGTCGGGATCCACACACCAAACTGCAGACCATCACATGATAAAGACCAGTCTACATTAGCACAGAAATACTGTCTATAAGAAGTCTATAAAAAGAGGCAATGCATCTAAAGCTAATGGCTAGTTTGCATCCACACACACAACTACAGACCATCTAATATACTAAACACCATTTTAGGACCCACAGGCCTTACAGTACTTTTTGGACCAACTGACTCTAATCTAGACCCACACACAGATCTACATAATCTGACCAGTCATGATCTATGCCAATACAAACAATATCATGTATATGCCCTGCATATATTACTTGGCACTAAATAGCTCCCTCTGACTTCCCAGTAATTAGTCACAGATGAAACTTAATGCTGTATTTTCCGTCATTTTGTGCAATTGTATGTTGTTTTTGAATCGCCTGCAAAGCAGTTTAAGTATATGAAAGCTGCCGCGTAAGTACAATACTGGCAATAGCCTGCCAGTGTGGTATGAGTAATATCTATGGCGGTTATTATACTTGGGTGCTATTTTAGCATTTCTGGCACATTTGTCCCTTTTCCGTTTAATAAATGCCACTGAGTGTGTCTGCTGAACCTGGGCATTAGGGCAGGCTCTGGTCTTCACCCCGTACCTCCTGCTGGTCCACAGACGGACGCTCCATCGGTGTGGAGGGCATCCAGGTGCTGGGCACAGGCAACCTCATGATCTCCGACGTGTCGCTGCAGCACTCGGGTGTCTATGTGTGCGCTGCCAACCGGCCCGGGACCAGGATGAGGCGTACCGCACTGGGTCGGCTCGTGGTGCAAGGTGAGCGTGCTCGGTGCTCGGCAAGGCAAGGGTGGGCTATGGGGACTGGCTGGTTTCTAGAACATTCCTTATTCCTCTCCGTTGACTTATATGAAGAGTGTATTGTCATTTTGTGGTTTATATATGTACTTCTCTCCCTGTATCTAAACGTCTAGGTTTTAGCATAGCATTTAAACAAAGTAATTCAGGTTACCTGTCTTTTTTTCTATTTCTATGTCTAAACATACAAAAACAGCACTTCATGTGTGACTTGAGCTTTTATTGAGTCATTTTATTCACACCCTGCCTGTCACCTGAAAGGTGTTGCAGGGGTGAGGTCATATTTGTGTGCATCTGATTGGTTCATACCGGTAATAACCACTCCCATTGCACAGCTAAGCTCCTCCCTTTTCTATCAGCTTCATGATGAGGAGGGTTCGCTCTCAGCAGGATAGAGCACCTAACAGAGCGTGAAATGGACAGATGCGCAGTGCCCGTGGCTGTGTTTGTGTATGCATGTATGTGGCCCGAGGGTTGTAATGAGTACAGGGGTGAGGTTGGGGGGATGGGGCGGAGCCTGAGCCAGCAGACTGTGTTGTAATTGAACATGTCTCCAATCCCCCTCATCATATAGGACCTTACAGCATCTCAGGCTCCGCCTCCACCTCCCACTGCATAATTACCCATAATCTGATAGGGGCTCCAGCTGGGCCCAGCTAATAGACCTCATAGGCTGCAGTAACACTGCTCGGACTCCAGAAAGTGCATCTATCACCTCACGCCGTCTGTTAATCTGTTAATGTATCCGCTTTATATTAGACTGTGAGACTGTGAATGCAGCCACTGGCTTTTCTAAACACTTCTAAATGGGGTCTGCTTTACATATTAATGTTTAATTGCAATAGTAATCTTCATTTCACTTATATATGTGTGTGTCTGTGTGTGTATCAAACGTTTTAGTAATATAATTGTGAAAGCTCGACAGAGTAATTGTATAGTATTTTATTACTTTACAGCAGATATTGGAGCTTCATAAATTGCAAGTAAAAGCCAACTACTTTCCCTCTCCAAAAATGTACTGGTATCCAGTTGGACGGCTAGATGAACACCTCTTCAGTTCCCAAACCGCTACTCAGGGGCACCTCAGCCATTCCGTGTATTTTTTTCTTAATTTCACCACCAGCTAACAAAATTCACTGAGGTATTAATTAACCAAACAATGTGCACTAGTGGTCCACTGAAAAAATACATTGATGTATTAGATGGTTGCTGAAAATACCATGGTAACTTTAGGAGAGGTTTTGAAATGGCTAAGCTGACATACTTTTCCAGATATAATGTCATAGTTTCATACCAACATCAAGATCATTTAGACATTATTACTGTCTAAGACCTTTGCCCAGTACACTAATATGTATTACAGAATGTATGCGTGTATTAGTCGTATGTGTGAGGATTTCAGCATGTCTGTTCACTCCTCTG
>JAODKE010000051.1:18490740-18531433 GCA_026779605.1 Mormyrus hasselquistii
CTCTGTTAATTAGTCTCACCTGTCCTGTGTTAGTCTTGTTACCCAGTTTTGGTTTCTGTATTTAAGTCCCTGCTTCTCTTCTGTTCCCTGGTGGTTTGTAGTTTGTTGCTGGTACTGTAGCAGGTGTTTGTTTGAGGTTTGCAGTACATTCAGGTTTTGTTATTTAGTTTCTGTTAATCCCCTTTAGTTTTTGACCCCTTGTGGTCTTTTGATTTTGTTGTGTTTTGTGTTTCATTTAATAAACCCCATTTTTTTGTTCCTGGAAGCCGCCAGTGGGTCGTCCACCCTTGTTGCGCACCATGCCTCATTCCCGCTCCCAAGCCGCCCGTGATCGTGACACTGTCACTATACTCCCATTTGTAATGGTACTTACTTTGAATTATGAATCACGTTACAGCTGATAAGTCAGGCAGGGGGCATACGCATACACATACCCAAACTGTATGGACAAAACTATTGGGACATACCTCTTAATCATTAAATTGAGGTGTTTCATTTAGACCCATTGCCACATGTGTATAAAATAAAACACCTGTCCATGCAGTCAGGTTTACAAACATTTGTGAAAGAATGGGTCATTCTGAAGAGCTCGGGGAATTCAAGCATGTTACTGTGATAGGATGCCACATTTACAATAAGTCAGTCTGTGAAATTTCTTTCCTGATAGATGTTACACGATCCACTAAGTGGTATTATTGTAAAGTAGAAGTGTTTAGGAACAGCAGAAACTCAGACACAGAGTGGCAGACTATGTAATGTAGCAGAGTGGGGTCGCTAAGTGCTGAGGCACATGGTGCGTAAAAGTCAACAACGCTCTGTCAATAACTGCTCCAAACTCCCTCTGGCATTAATCACAGCAATCGCAGAAATGACAGGAGCCTCATGGAATAAGCTATCATGGCCAAGCAACTGCATTCAAGCCTCACATGGTGTCAATGGTATCAATTCCTTTATTCTCTGGGAACTGCCTGCATACTCTTGCCACATGAAGCCCGGCATTGTCCTACTCCAGGAGGAACCCAGGACCCACTGCACCAGCGTAGTGTCTGACAATGGGTACAAGGATTTCATCACTATATCTAATGGCAATCAAGGTGCCGTTGTCTAGCCTGTAGAGGTCTGTGCGTCCCTCCATTGATATGCCTCACCAGACCATCACTGACCCACCACCAAACCGGTCATGCTGAACAATGTTACAGGCAGCATAACGTTCTCCACGGCTTCTCCAGACCCTTACATGTCTGTCACATGTGCTCAGGGTGAACCTGCTCTCATCTGTGAAAAGCACAGGGCACCAGTGGCAGATCTGCCATTTCTGGTACTCTATGACAAATGCCAATCGATATGGCATTAACCATATATATATATATATATATATATATCCATCCATTATCTTCCGCTTGTCCAGGCTTCGGGTCGTGGGGGTAGCAGCTTCAGGAGAGATACCCAGACCTCCCTCTCCCCAGCTAACTCTACCAGCTCCTCGGGGGGGACACCGAGGCGTTCCCAGGCCAGCCGAGAGATATAATCCCTCCAGCGAGTCCTGGGTCTGCCCTGGGGCCTCCTCCCTGTAGGACATGCATGGAAAACCTCTCCAGGTAGCCGCCCAGGACGCATCCGCACCAGATGTCCAAACCACCTCAACTGGCTCCTTTCGACGTGGAGAAGCAGCAGTTCTACTCTGAGACCCTCCCGGATATCCGAACTTCTCACGTTATCCCTAAGGGAGAGCCCAGATACCCTGTGGAGAAACCTCATTTCGGCCGCCTGTATTCACAATCTCATTCTTTTGGTCATTACCCATAGTTCATGACCATAGGTGAGGATATGGACGAAGATGGACCAATAGATCGAGAGCTTTGCTTTCCTGCTCAGTTCTTTCTTAGCCATAACCGCAAAACTGCAGACGCTGCTCTGATTTGTCTGTCCAGCTCTCAATCTCGCCTACCCTCACTCGTGAATGAGACCCCGAGATACTTGAACTCCTCCACTTAAGGCAGTACCTCCTCCCTGATCTGAAGAGGGCAATCCTCCCATTTCCGGCTGAGAACCATGGTCTCGGACTTGGAGGTGCAAATCCTCATCCCCGCGGCTTCGCACTCGGCTGCGAACCGCCCTAGCATGCTGGAGGTCCCCAGCAGATGAAGCTAACAGGACGACATCGTCTGCAAAAAGACCATGTTCCTGGTTGCACCTAGAAATCCTGTCCATAAATATTATAAACAGGACCGATGACGAAGGGCAGCCCTGGCGGAGCCCGACCCGCACTGGGAACACCGATTTATTACCGGCAGTGTGGACCAAGCTTCTGCTCCGTTCATACAGGGACCGAATCGCCCACAACAGTGGACCCCGGACCCCATACTCCCAAAGTAACCCCCACAGAGCACCTCAGGGAATCCGGTAGTAAGCCTTTTCCAAATCCACACATTACATGTAGACTGGATAGGCAAACTCCAAGGCCCCCTCCAGCACGCTCGCAAGGGTATAAAGCTGGTCCAGTGTTCCATAGCCAGGACGAAAACCGTATTGTTCCTCCTGAATCCGAGATTCAACTATCGATCTCACCCTCCTCACCAGTACCCCGGAATGGACTTTCATTCCTATCACCCGGAGATGGAAGGAATACCTCCTCAACCCTGCCTCAGATATAGTAAACTTATATTTTCTCAGCATGAAAAATGCAATTTAATATTATAACATATTCAAATTATGAGTAAAACAATAAAAACTAAGGAAAGGAATTTCTTATGTTCTCCAAAAAGCTACTGATATCTAGATGAACATCACTATGGTTCCTAAACCTCTCCTCAGGTTCACCTCAGCCATTTCGTGCATTTCTTAACTTTCACCACTTATTTATTTAATGAAACTTTAGAAGATATTTTGAAATGGTTAAATGCAAACACAGTTTGACAGACAGATTATAGGTTTACATCAAAAAGGAGATCATTTAAACCAGTTTCTGTGACTGCCTATGACTTTTGCACAGTACTGTATACAAAGATGAACACAAGGTAATAAAATTGAACTCATTATATCACATTCTCTGTCATCCCATAATCCTTTGTTTCAAAACAGCATGCGCCTCCAAAGCTCTGAAAGCCCCCCTCCAGTTAACTCCCCCCATTAACCACACCCAGTAATGCATAGGTTTTGTCTGCTCTGCCCCCCCCACCAACCTGTCCTACTCCTTCTCAGACATCTCATCTCCAGGCTCAGTCCACAAATGCTTCATCACGTTCCAAAAACCCACATTACCTTAAATGTTAACATGCATGATACGTAACAAGTACAGCGTTAATTATTTGGCTTATTGCTAATATGAGCCTGTATAGTCCTCATAATCAGCTTTAAATTGCCTGAATCACATGCAGGAACACGGACAGTAACCGAGCTTAAGTGCGGCAGGATTGTCAGGGCTGCTCTCCAGGAGTGATGTCCGTCCTGATGAGCAGCACACTGCCGTGCTCACGCGCCCCCATCTGCTCCCACCTGATTGCCATTAAGGGTGATAGATGTAACGAGCTCTGCAGCCCACATTAATCCAAAGGCTGACGGCTCCAGCTGAACGCAGCCTAATCTGGCCCCCAAGTCCCTGAATGGCCACCATTTTTTTGTTTACCTGGCCAGGGAGAGCGATACCACACATTTGGCTATGAGGGCGTTGCCATGGAAATGCAGCACCATAAAGTTCCAGATTCCAAGTTAGGCACAGCAGTCCTGCAGCGGCATCTGACATCCGCGACGCCGTTAAAAATGGAGGCGATGGAGGAGTCCGTTCCGACTCGCAGCTATATACAGCCCTCATCTGCTGTCCTTCCTTCAGACCAAATGGAAAAAAGATGATTAGCTGTAATTATAGTTTTCATTGATGTTGTAATTGAGGTCATAGTTTACCAATCAGTTCCGGCTTGGCTCAAGATTATGGAACATTCAGAGCAGAAAACAGATTAGCCCCCTACCCAGGGTCACCTTATGAAAGTGGGTGGGCCTGAATCTGAGAATTGATTGATGAGTTTGTAAAGATGACTCAAAACATAGCATGCATATCAGAAGCTTGGGAGTTATCTTTGAAAAAAAAAAGAACAAGCCTACAGCACTAAATTTGGTGATTTTTATTTCACACATCTGAGAGGCCAAGCCTCCCCCCAGTGCATTCTGGGTAGATTCTCAGCATGGCGATCCGCAGATTCTGAGAAGTTATAATTACCATGGTGCCGGGGGGGCTTCCGTGTAAACCTGTGGAGACTTCGGGATCCATCGAAGGAGGTATTCATGTCGAAAAACAAACAGGACACCTGGCCCACAATATGTCACAGACACTGCATGTTTACTTGTTCTCAGAACGCTTATCCTATATTACATGCCAGTCCCAAAAGGTATTAACTTTGATGGACAGAGCAGACAAGCAAGGGTATGTTTCATCATTAAAATGACTTCAGCCTGCACAAGCCTGCTACGTAGCATCAAAAGAAAAAAATAACAGACAGAGAAAAGCCTTTTTGTTGCCTAGGGACTGTGAATCAAGCTCCATTGAGCTCTCAGATGTCAGGCTTGGAAAGGTGCAGGCAGGTAAGGGTCTATCACCTCCAGGGTCCTGCTAAGTGCATGTGAAGTCTGTTGATTGGTTCTTCAGCATTCTGCTGCCTGGTGATAAAGCATCAGTAGATCTCACTGGGGCTGGTTATGTGAGTGTAGCTGCCTGGGTAAGCATGCTGCTAGTTCAAAGGTTCCTCCCCTTAAGATCCAAGCCCTGGTCATAATTCCTGAAGGAATTACCCTGGCAATTTGCACATAACTATGGAGACGGTTGCCCGCAGAGTTGGAAACACAGAAACTCAAGTCAAGGAGCAGATTCTAGTGTTGAGGAACTTGACACTGGTAAATGGTTTTATGTTAAGCTGCTATCTGAGGGCTGGACGTGTATCTTCAGGAGAAAGACAGCAAAGCAGAGCAGGAAATAGAAATATAAGTAGAAATAGATCTGCTTTTCCTTCCATTGTCCGGTCTATTCCGGTCTTTCTATTAACATTTGAACATGGAAAAAAAAACAATCAACCAAATTAATGAAGTTCTACACATGTTGCTGTAATTCTAATTTGTTACACCAGAAATACAGTCTAAGTGACTTATAAGCGCTATTTTGTATTTGACTTCTCACATCTAATCTCCTTCTACTACTGTAATGCTGACTTTGTTTTCTGTTTTTTTTTACATTTTGTCCCCTGTCTATTGCTATTGATGTACATTCTTTTGTAGAAGCAGTCCCCGTGTTAAGAAAATCAGACTTACGGACAACCCGATCATATGAACAGACTGCCATAAAGTCTATTATATTAAAGATTTGGGCTATGTGATTTAATAACTTAATAATTTCTTCTTATTATTATTATGTACTATAAAGTATATTTTGTATTCTAAATACACCACAGATATGGTTTTCCCCATATAAGGTTTTGCAGGATAAACAAAGAGAAGACTAGCAGTGAAAATAACCAATCAAAGAATCATTTGGAGACCAGAAAAGGAGCACGCTACCATATA
Source organism: Mormyrus hasselquistii (assembly GCA_026779605.1). Classification (NCBI taxonomy): domain Eukaryota; kingdom Metazoa; phylum Chordata; class Actinopteri; order Osteoglossiformes; family Mormyridae; genus Mormyrus; species Mormyrus hasselquistii. Next base: position 18,496,288 of record JAODKE010000051.1, read on the forward strand.
TGGGACATTAATAGCTAGAATAGGAGGACAGGATGGAAGCAATAGTATCCCACATTTTCTGTCACTTCTGAATGAGTTCCTCAAACAGGGCTTGGCACGCGACACTCCTATCAAGCGAGCAAGGCCAGCTTCACTAATGCATCACCTGACTCATGCTCTGTGCCCCATTGCCACTCATGCTCCTCTTATATTCCCAGTAATGGTCTACTTGCTTTTACCTGCTGAATGGCTCTATGCTATAGAGAGATAGGGTGATGCCATTGGAGAAATGGCCATGGAAATCCATAAAGCATTATTTTACAGGCATTAGTTTCGCCGTTCTACACATTAGGTCACAAAGCGATATGTTACCAATTACTGTAGATGTTATTTCAGGATATTGCAATAAGCAATGGACATTAAGCCAGGCAGAAGTTAGATGCTTCGTAGCAGGAGACGCTTTTAAACATAGATGTTTATACATATCATTGCTGATAATTTTCCTGGTGAGGCTTACAGTGTACCGGGTAGCGTTCAGACATGAAGGTGACGCTCGTTCTCTGCAGTCACTCAGTCGCCTGTGACACGGTACATTCTGGATGCCCTCCAGTGATGAACCATTAAATATTTAGCAACCTTGTCATCGCAAGATGAAGAAGTTGTGGAAGAAGTTGTACCACACGGAATGTAAACATTTAAAATCCCATGATTTCAGGGAAAGGACAGGATGGGGGGTGGGTGAATGACTGCAGGTACTGATTAAATGTTTCATTAGAGACAAGGAAATTCTAATAATCAGAAGCAGGCTTTATAAGATCTGTCTCTAAAATGAATAGGGAGTTTGGAGAACAGCCAGCTTACTTGTTAAAAACAAGAAATTATTACAAAAATGTCATAAGCTGAAATCCTGGGGAAGGATCTAAGGCAGCTTTGAACACAGTATGAGTGCAGAAGTGCTGCAGATAAAACCATCAAATCATTATTCTGTAAAGACTCAGCTGCTTGAAAAAGTCACTAAAGTATGTTAGTAATGCAAGTCCAGCTGATACCCAAACAAAGCACTATACTGTGACCCATTTAAAGGGGTTACGACGCGCTTTTATTCAGTAACTATCCACCAAAGTTTTGGATAAATGTTTGTGTGATCTAACTCATGTCTCACCCCAGTCCTGCTTTGTCAGTCCATACAACAGAACCCCCACCCCCCAATTGTTTAAACTGTATTTAATTATATCCCCCCTGTTGAACTGTGTAATCCTTTATTCCTGTCTCTTAACACTAAGATTAACTCTAAGATTAAAATGAATAACTTCTAATGGGGAATACAGACTGCAGTAAAAGCAGTAATATTAAATGACCACTACCCAAAAAAAATGAAAAATGATTGTTCTGGAACATTAACGTTAATTACAGGGGAGGTCTAGAACAGGCCCATGACCTGGTCCAAGAAAATACCAAAAAAGAAAGGCACTGGCCATTTTTAATCAAAATCAAGGCACGCAATGAATTGTTTTCAAAGCACTACACAGTTAGTGGGTCGATATATTTCCTACATCACTGAAAAAGATTAATTATGGGCTGAATGATGAATTATGCAGGAAAATGAATTATGCATTATTGAATCATGCTATAAGTAATTGTATCCCAGTTCCTGGAGTTAAATGCAATTAAGTTTTATAATGTCCAGGTTAAATGTATTTAAATGTTCTGTGAATATCGGCCAGCTGTTGTAGGAAAGGAAAGCCATGGAGAGGGTTAGGGTTGAGTTTCTCTCTTCCCAGTACCTTGTAGTTAATTTAGCTAAGTATATATTATTATCAGCCGTTATGATCGCTCATAAGCCGTTTCTCCATTTGTCTGAATGTTATGCACAACGTGTGCCTCAATGATATAAGCATTGACAAGCTTTGATTAGATGTATTAGATGCAGAACGTTTGTTGATTCTTATTCCGCAAAATCATTCACTAAATTCACTAAAGACCATCAGGTAGAGCCCTGATTGTTACCGTGTAGGGAAGTCCATGTTTGTTTATATGATACAATAACGTTTTGAGTTTATAATTCTCAGATGACTGGAGAAGAACTCATCTTTAAAATGATCTAGTGCTGTAAAATCCATTATTGCGTATGCTGTCACTAAGAGATTTGCTGTCAGGTCCCTGGCGAGAGCTTTAGGAACCTCGTTACTCTTCTGAATATGACATTTCTCTAAAGAAAGGCATTTTCACAGGGTAGTTAAAGCCATTTAAATAATTCTAAAGAAGCACACACACCCTCAGAAATACATAGTCCAAACCCTGAACCTCTGCACACCTCCTCTTAAGTGCAATAATGCAGGACTATGTATTTATAAAGCTGGTCATAATTATCTTTTGTCTTTGAGTTCCCTTAATAAAGGGCTATTTGACACAAAATAACTACCTTTTTGCAAAATATGTGGCACCAGCTGTAGCGGTCATTTATGAATCTCATTATCGGCAGATGTGCAGGAATCCAGTGAGTTCTAATATCAGGGTTGCCAAGGGCAACATGCCCATAGTCCCCAACATCACGTAGTTCAGTTTGAGCAAACAGGACACTGCCGGCATGCCGCCGTGAGCCCGGCGTGTTCCCTGCGGCGATCTCCCCGGAAAGGCACCCAGTTAATACCTGCGCTCCTTGAATGTTCTCTCTCCAAAATGATGAAAGTAAGTAAAGTCACCAAGGTCATGTGCCAACATTCCGTCCTTGCAATAAATGTCATTGTAAAACCTTATTTTCCCGCAGATCAGTAATAAGTAAACACATACTGACCCCAATAACCAAAAGCCGGAGAAAGGAGAAAACGAACTGAGCTTTGACATCATCATTTGATTCATAAAATACAGACTTTATTATTATGAGTCACAGGAGAAAGCAGCTTGCGTGACACAGTTCGGTTAAATTTTTATAACGTGCACTTTCAAACAGAGCTGATCTTTTTCGCTTAACAAAGCAAAATAAATAGATTCAAGGGAGAAGATGATCCCTCCAGTGGAGTCCAAGTCAGGCAACATGAATCCACAGCACCCACTTTTACACACCTTGGAGTAGAACTTCCTGTCATGGGCATCACTATAGCCCTGAGAATTTTAAGCCCTGATGCCAGTATTTTTTCAAAATAAAAAAGTCAAGTGAAGCCCCAGGTAAACTTGAATTACTGTAGCCCCTGATTTTTCTCAATAGCTAGAAACTCCCCTGGTTCCCATTATATTTTAATTGAAATCCATTGGAACAATACTTAGTAATGAGTGATGACTACTCACTTAAACCTTGCAGTTCTGCAATGGGGTACTGGCTGACAATGCAAGTGCAGTGAGAGATGAGATGGTAAATCCCTGAGCTGATGCCTGTGCCACATTAAGGTGGCATGAAAACAGCAGGGAAGGCCAGATATAATGAGCCAGCATCTCATTACTGACATACCATTTGACGTCTGAGCCCGTTTAGTCAAAGGGGAGCTGATGGTCCGGCCTGCTTCCCAGTGGGTCAGGTCCTGGTGGTTTCGGTCGTCAGATGCATGGGTGCTTGTTGGGAGGGGATTCTTGGAAGAATAGGAAGAGGACAAGCAAAAGTGTCCGTTTCCTTTTCCAAAAGTAAACAATGTATCATATCAGCTCTACCAGAAAACTATAAAATATAACGCTAGAGAGTCTTATACAATTAGAATGAGGAACCAAGGACAAGAACATCAATGCAAGTGTATAATCATAGGAAAAATAAAATGAAATCTAGAAGTGATCTATTTATGCTGTAGATCCTTTTTTCACTTCTTGCATTCAGAAGATTATGTAACAGTTCCTTTCATATGAAGCTTTATTTGGATATTGGATACAAACTATTGGATGTTAAAGGATTCTCGGAACAAACAGACAGTAATTTATAGTTCCCATGTAAATCCATCTCCATTTTCTGCAGCTTCCTATGTGTGTCTATGTACACCTTCATCTACAGCATCTGTTTAATATTGATTGTCGTTCATGTTTACTCTGGGTAATGAGTTGTGATTGACACAATAAGGAGAGCTGCATTTACTGTGGGGGTGTCTGTAGAGCCATGCTGAGACAAGAAAGACTGGCCCTTAATGCTAAACTGCCCCCAGCACCCATTGCTTTCTAAAGATGGAAAAAAAATCTGTCTTACGGCTGCAGTCGCGTTTTTCATATTTCCTGGTCGAATTACACCAGAAGAGCCTACTTTGCATTTCTAAGATCAGCTGACTTACTCACTGTGGTTCAGGCGTGGAGATGCATTAGGAGAGCAGTCAAGTAACAGATCGAGTCATTTTCACAGCATCCTTAGTGGGAATCTTAATGAAATCATTGCTCCATCACCTGAATCCATCAGTTTCCCTGAGGGACTTAACGTTGCCATTTTTAAAATGTACTTGAATTCATTGCTGTTGTGTAACCAGGATTGCGCTGATAAAAATTACAGTAAAATATTAATTGAATAATATATGAGTTTGTATAATTTATCTCTGCTAAGAAGTTCAGCTGTTTGTGAGACAGTACTGGGGGCTGAGCAGTCCACTCCCACCCCTTAGGTACGTGTGAAGCGGTGACCCCCGCAAGGCCTGACAGGCACGAGATGTTCGCCTTCTGTCGGTGCGTGGTCTGATTCACGGCTTGTTCTGGGCTCTCGCTACCTCTGGTGTTTATTGTCTCCCCGTTACTTGGGACGCTGGGATATTGTAACAAAAGTTTTTTTTTCTTAGCACAGACAACCTGGGCTTGGCTTCGTAAAAGTGTTTTTACAGCTACATGCAAGATGCGCCAATATGTCATATGTCAATAAAGGAAATTGTTTGATTTAAGACCAATGCACAAATATTCTGTATTGCTACTGCCTTTATTTTTAAAGCTACAGAGTAGAGATACAAGCTTGTTAGCTAACTTATTATTTTTATTATTTGCATTATTACAGCTGGTTTGTTCTTATTTTTGAGTGTTCCTCTGATGCAAAAATAAACATCATTATCCAAAGAGAGAAAGCTTCTTCTGCTTTCGTAATTCCATTATTCAGGATTCTTTTCTATATCTAATTAACATTAGTTAAAAGACCATTAACAATTTTCTGCTTCACTGAACGCTGCTGGGTTACGTTGTCTTCAGGCAGGGGATTTCTGTTAAAAAGAATTTAAAGTGCAACATGGTTTAAACTTCCACCAGCTCATTAATTTTAGCTTTTTGCTGCAACTTTTTAGCAGTGCCCAATTAACTTGGAGGTTCACAGTCGGAAACACAGGTCTGGCACTGCTGTAGTCTGCTTTAATGTCTGTAATCCCCAGTGTGACACCTGCGTAACCCTGTTCGGCATTCAGTTTAAATGAAATTTTGAGCAATATCAAATATCTATCTTTTGCAATTTAACATAAAAAAAACAATGTGTGTCAGCATCCACACTGAGGGTGCATCCACAGTATCATAAGGTTTCCACATTAAACTATGTACTGTAAATATTCTGCTCTTCATAGGTTCAGGTTTAGGTCACTTCATTAGTAACGGTGGGTAAATCTGGTTTGCAGTAGATGAACTTAACACACATTTTACAAATCACAGATAACTAACAAACATAATAAGAGCTGAAGGTTCCAGATGTCACACGGGGGCAAGAAGGGAGACGAGGATCCAGAGGTGCAAGGGAACAGGTAGGTTTATTAAGGCCCGAGATGGGCGATCACAGATAGACAGCCGGTCCGGGAAGTGGGAGAGGTTGGAAGTGGCGCGTTGTAATCATGGTCGAAGTCCGTAAGCCAAGGTCGATACCAGGGACATCCGTCCGACGGAGAGACGGAGCGATGTCTGTCTGGCAGTGGTTTGGTTATATAGACGACTAATCGTCCGGTGACGAGCTGCATCTGTCCAGTTCCGCCCCTGAGGGCGTGACAGTACCCCCCCCCCCCCGATGGCCGCCTCCGGGAGGCCGACGGCATTTGGGGGGTCGACCCCGAGGACGGGGGGCTGGCTTGGTCGGGTGTTCCTGATGGAATGCATGCGTCAGGGGAGAATCCTCAACTTCCGAGGCGGGCACCCAGCTTCGCTCGTCCGGACCATCTCCTTCCCAGTCCACGAGATACTGCAATCTCCCCTGTCGTCTCCTGGAATCCAAGACGGCGCGGATGCGAGCGGAGGGTCCCTCATCTTCTACGGGAGGTAACTGAGTCTCTGCCACATCCGGAGGAGGGCGCAGCAGGCTGTACTTGACGGGTTTGAGAAGGGATACATGAAAGATGGGGCATATACGATACACGCTTGGCAATTGTAATCTCACCGTCACTGGCCCCACCCTTTTGAGAATCCGAAAGGGTCCGATGTACCCGGCCGCGAATTTTCGGCACCCTGAAATCCGCAGATCCTTCGTGGACAGCCAGACTTGCTGTCCCACACGAAAGGGGAATCCGGGCCGCTGATGTCAATCCAGACGACACATTTTAGAGAACCGATCCACAATGGTGAGTATCACAGTCTTATTCGAGGATCGGGGAAGGTCCGTGATGAAATCCATAGTGATATGCAACCAGGGTCTGGAAGGAACAGATAGAGGCTGGAGGAGACCAGCGGGGCTCAGGGTAGAGGACTTACATTGCGCACACTCCGAACAACTGTCCACGAAGGTTTGGACTTGGTGTCGCCATCCGGGCCACCAATACTGTCGGGCTACCAGCCGCTGGGTAACCGCCGCCCCTGGGTGCCCGGTCCCTGGTTGAGCGTGTATCCACCGGAGCAACTCCTGTCTATGGGAAGGTGACACGTAAAGTAGATTAGGGGGACAGCCTACCAGTGGTGCCCAATTCTCTTTCTCAAGGTTAATGGTGTCTTCTAACCCCCAGGTTATCGCAGACACAAAGCAAGACAGGGCCAGGATAGGGTAGGACTTTTCCTTACTTTCTGGCGGGTCGAACTGCCAGAACAAGGCGTCAGCTTTCACATTCTTTTTACCGGGTAAGTAACTCACCTTGAAGGAGAAGCAGGTGAACCATTGAGCCCAGCGAGCTTGCCGAGCGGTAAGCCGTTTAGCCAATTGGAGATACTCCAAATTATGGTGGTCAGTGAGCACCACGAAGGGGTATCGAGCCCCCTCCAGCCAGTGTCTCCACTCCTCCAGGGCTAGTTTAATGGCCAGGAGCTCCCTATCACTCACGTCATAATTCCGTTCCGCCGCTGTCAGTTTCCGAGAGAAGTACGCGCACAGATGGCGTCTCCCAGTCTCAGGCTCACATTGGATCAGGACGGCTCCCACTCCGGCCTCAGATGCGTCGACCTCCACCTCAAAAGGCCGTTCAGGGCACGGTTGTCTCAGCACAGGGGCAGTGCAGAAGGCTCGTTTTAACTGGGTAAAGGCGAGCGTAGCTTCTTCCGACCAGGAGTGGCGACTGGGCTTTCCCCGAGTGAGGGAGATGAGAGGGGCCGCTATCCGACTAAAATCATGAATGAATCTGTGATAGAAGTTTGCAAACCCCAAGAAGCGTTGTAACTCCTTCAGGGTTCGAGGTTGCGGCCATTCTTGGATCGTGCCGATCTTCTGGGTGTCCATGGCAAAGGCCCCTCGCTGGATGACATACCCCAGGAATTTCACCGAGTGTTGGTGAAATTTGCACTTCTCCCCTTTTACGTAGAGGCGATGGTCTTGCAGTCTTTGCAGCACTTGTCGGACATGTTGTACATGGACCTGCTCGGAAGGGGAATAAATCAGAATATTGTCGATATAAACTACAACAAATCGGCCTAACATGTCCTGGAACACCCTATTCATAAACGATTGAAAGATAGAGGGGCTATTTGCCAACCCATAAGGCATGACCTGATATTCAAACTGCCCCCTACTGGTGATGAACGAGGTCTTTCACTCGTCCCCCTCTCGGATCCTTACCAAGTTGCATGCACTATGTAAATCCAGTTTTGTGAAAATCACTGCCTCCTGAAGGTGCTCTAAGGTGAAAGGAATGAGAGGGAGAGGCTCCCTTCGTTTGACCGTGATCGCGTTCAGGGCACGATAATCTATCACGGGATGCAGTCCATCATCCTTCTTTTTGATAAAAAAGAAGCCGGCGGTTACCAGTGAGGTGGACGACTGAATTATCCCCTGCTTCAGTATGTATGTCTCCAGGGATTCCTCCTCCTGCAACGAGACTGGGTATAACCTGCCCCAGGGCCAAGTAGCTCCCTCCAGGAGATCAATAGCACGGTCACAATCCCTGTGCGGAGGGAGGCCGAACGCCTTCTCCTTGCTGAACACGTCCCTGAAATCCTGATACTCGGTGGGGATGATTCTCGGGCGCCGGACTCTCTATCCCTGTGGCCTTACAAGAGACGAACATACATTCACTATGACATTGTGGGGACCACGCCACGATCTCTCCTGTCCGCCACTCGAGCTGGGGATTGTGCCTCCGTAGCCAGGGCAGTCCCAATATCAGCAGATCCTTGGCTTTCGGCAGAACATAGACCTCAAAAGTTTCCATGTGCAGCACCCCCACCTGCACCTCAAATGGGCCCGTGCGGTGATGAATGGTCCCGTCGGTCAGCCTCCCACTGGTCACGTCTTGTATGGAGAGGGGATAGGCGAGCTTCTGAAGGGGCATACTTAGTTAGTTAGCGAGTCCAGAGTTCATGAAATTACCAGCCACCCCACTATCAATCAAGGCATCCAACTTACATCGGTTAGTTCCCCACTTTAACACCACAGGCACTGTGAATCGGGAAATTGTAGAAGGTGTTAATGAAGACACACCTACCGGTAGAGCATGTTCACGGCAGTCGGGGCAAATGGGACAGGAAGCGATGGTGTGTCCAGGTTTGCCGCAGTAGAGGCAGAGGCCTCCCTGAATCCTCCTACGTCGCTCAGTGGAGGTTAGAGGAGACCAGCTGACCTGCATCGGTTCCGGAGATGTTCGAGATGGTTCGGTGTGTTGACATCGGCGTCTCCGATCCCTCACAGTGTTATCCAATCGAACTGCTTGATGCACCAGCTCGTCAAAGGAAGGAGCTTCTCCTCTATGCGACAGCTCGTCTTGCAGCTCGGGGTTCTGAGCTCGCAAGATGATCATTTGCAGGCAGTTGTGCGGCCATCTCAGATTAGTGGCAATGGTCCGGAACTCCAGCGAGAATTCAGCCGCTGTTCGATTTCCTTGGCGACACTCCAGCAATTGAAAGCCGGGTCTTCTCCCCACCGCCGGATGGTCGGAGACTTCCATTAGGGCTCGATGGAACTCGCGCCGGGAGTCCAGAAGTGGTCTGTTGTCAGCCCACAATGCAGTTGCCCACTCGCACGCCCTTCCGGTCAGCAAGGTGACCGTGAAGCGCACCTCAACTCCCAGAGCGCGAAACATCTCTGGATGCTCCTCCACATAGATCCCACACTGCATGAGGAACCCACGGCATTGGTCTGGGTTTCCATCATAGCGTTCAGGCAGCACGATCGGCAGTGGGGAGGAAGGACGAGGAGGTGAGGCGGGGAGAGGTACCTGGGAAGCGACTAATTGCTCCAGGGCGGACATGCATCTCTCCAGATTCCCCGCTGGATCCATTATACTATGGCGAAGTATTCTGTCACATGGGGGCAAGAAGGGAGACGAGGATCCAGAGGTGCAGGGAACAGGTAGGTTTATTAAGCTTCGAGACGGGCGATCACAGATAGACAGCCGGTCCGGGAAGTGGGAGAGGTTGGAAGCGGCGCGCTGTAGTCGTGGTCGAAGTACGTAATCCAAGGTCGATACCAGGGAGATCCGTCCGACGGAGAGACATGGGACAGGGAGACGCAAGGGGAGGAGGATGAGGATCGCCGGGCTCAGCAGGACAGGAAGGTTAGTCGCGGGAGCGGGGCTGAGGAGGGAAGGAGAGAAGGTCAGGATCACACGGGAAGCTAACAGGTGAGGTCGGGGAGAGAGGCAAGACAGAAGACAAGAGAAGCGCTCGGTAAGGCAGATAAACATGCTCAATACTTCACGATGTCTGTCTGGGAGCGGTTTGGTTACATAGACGACTAATCGTCCGTTGACGAGCTGCATCTGTCTGGTTCCGCCCCTGAGGGCGTGACACCAGACCACATAAAAATAAAGGTTTTTAAAGGACAGATGGACGGACGTCATCCACTGGTTCATCTCAGTAACGGCTGCTGAATCACAGCTATGTTTACACAGCTTCGTTCTTTGGGACTTCAAACTTTCGTCCTGAGGCAAGTGTCAGGGTCAGCACCCTTCTGTCCCAGTCTTCCATGTCTCCTCCACGACTAGCCAGCAGATGTCACTGGCCATCCTATTCCTCCTCGTTATCAAAGTCCTTAGTGTGTTTCCTGTGGTGCTAGGACTGGTCCGTGGCTCAAAGAGCTGAGCATGTGGCCACTGAGCCCTTTGTTGTGTGTTCAAATACCGCTTTTATGTTTTTTTGTATTTTGTAGATTTTTGTTCCCTAGTGTTTCACTTGTATAAGCTTTTCTGTTTCCTGTGTTTTGTGACTTGTACTTGGTTTTGGTTTTCTGCTTTGTGCCTGAGTTTTACCTGTCTTTGTTGTTCCTCTAGTGTTAGATTCTGTTTCTTAGTTTCCCTGTTAGTTTCTGAGTTCCCTGATTTAATTAGTTGTTTCACCTGTCGTCCATTTTGCCAGCCCTTGTTAATTGTTCCCACCAGTCCTGCGTTATTCTTGTTGGCCTCTGTATATAAATCTGGATCCTGCTTTGTTCTGTTGTGGAGTCGTTGTTTATGGTGTTTTGCGGATGTTCCTGTTGATTGCCTCTCCACGAGTCTTCTGTGTGCCGTTTCTCTGTTACCAGTTTCCCCCTCATAGGTCTTTTTGGTTTTGTTAATTTACTTCATACCCCATTTTAGTTTTGACCCCTTGTGGTCCGTTTTGTTTTGTAGTGTTTCTTAGTGTTTTCTGTTTCAGTTAATAAACCTCTGTTGTATTCCAGGAGCCGTCATTTGATCGTCCACTTCTTTTCCTGCCTGCACCATGCCTCTCCCCCGTGATAGAAAAACTTGAGTCTGTGACAAGAAGCTGCAGTTCAATGTGCATAGAGTGAAATCGACACGTTTCCAAACCTTGACGACATAATACAACATCTGAGTATACGGACATATATGAACTACTGCACTATATGGCTTATATGTGTGTGCAGTCTGGTGGCCTCACACCTCATGGTTAGGGCATGAGATCCTGCAAAGTCCTGATCCAGTACATCCAAGTCATACAGATGAATGTGCCAAATTCATATGATCACAAATGCATGGAGTTGAGTATCATGATGTTCTTCCACACAGAGACGAAGGGTCTGCTCTGAATGCAGCATTAGTATATGTGCGGCAGGGGCTAAAACACAAGGCGGCACTGCATCCTGATTTAATGGTTGCAGTGTTATTTTAATCAACAATTAAAATGTGTAAATTAAACGTGCTGTGTGGGACATGAAAATGTGATGGGGGGGCAAATTTCTATGAATGAGACAAGTCAACACCACCCTGAAAGTGCTATAATATCCCGACCCATGCCGTGACAGGAAGCCTGAAAACACCTGGTATAAATTCTACTCATTCGACATAAAGGTCTTCTTGGCATTATATTGAGTGATTATTAGTGAGTCCCTGGGGGGCTCAGAAATATGTAAATGAACTTGTAGCCCAGTGATAATATAGACCCAACAGAAGCTCCTAACAGGGCCTTCAACAGCCCTGGGGGAAGTATATTGTCTGATGCCCATCTAAGTTTTTTATAATGGGAAATAAAATCATTTTGAGGGAGAGAGAGAAGAATTAATAACGGCCTTGGTTTAAACATGAGAACACGTCGACAGATCTGAGGTTGGAATTTACATACACCTAGCATCTTAGCCGCATTCCAGCTGCGTCTCAGTTGGCACCATTCTCAACTGTTATATTCCCAGGATAATGTATCATGACTGATGGATGACCTGCATCATATTAATCACACCGGCTAGAAGCATTTTAATACATTACTTCTGTATTTCATGAAGGACGACACCTTCGGTCAAAGGTTCTTTGGGATAACAATTCACAACAGATCTCAGTAGTTATATATAAATATTTATAGTGTTGCCTGAATGGAAATTTCTCATGAACATCAAGGTAAAAATCAATCAATTATCTTCTCCCCCTGGTATTCTGGCTAATCTGATTCAAGGAGTTTATGCAAATCAGATCAAGTGTGGTTTATTTAAAATATATAGGAATAAGGCGTTTGAGTGTGATGTATAGCCACATTTAGATTAATATGATTCAGCTAAGTTGGACAATTAAAATCCCTCCCCTGTGGAAAAAAAACAATTGTTCAGTCTCATTTCATTTAACTCTTTAATGAATTCCCTTGATTTGAACAGAAACACATATTTGATATTCCATACAAGCGGGATGGTTTGAGGATAATTTGAAATAGCTTTACCGCTGATTATGTAAGTTTACTTTCATCTGCATGAAAATCAGGTGTAATATGCGTATAAAATGCTGGGGATACCACAGGTAGATGCTGGCAGAGAAGTTAAAATGAATATGCACAGTGTAAAAGAGCTTGAATCCGGCCATAGCACTGAATTGAATGTTCTGAGGTGAGTTAGTTAACAAGTTTTGTGTTAAAAGATAGAAATTACAAACAACGTTACGTGAAGAAGACTTTGAGAAAGTCATGGATAGTTGAATGCTGATCTTGAAAACATCAAATTGTAATCACATTTCTTGCTTGTACTTTAATTCTTGAATACACACAGATTAATGATTATTGAACTGCTGTTTTAAATTATATATAGAACAGATCATCAGGTAAATAAAGCAGAAGCATTATAAGAAGAATTATAGTGTGTATAATAAAGTGTGCCATTCCAAATGCATGTACAGGAACCAAGATTTGTATTGTGGTGTGCTGTCTCAGTGTGGGGGTGTGTGTCTCAGTGTGGGGGTGTGTGTCTCAGTTTGGGGGTGTGCTGTCTCAGTGTGGGGGTGTGTGTCTCAGTTTGGGGGTGTGCTGTCTCAGTGTAGGGGTGTGTGTCTCAGTGTGGGGGTGTGTGTCTCAGTGTGGGGGTGTGTGTCTTTGTCCCCCCCATGCAAAAGATGTGGCTTAAGTGGTGAACACCACCACTGAAAACGGAGGAAACACCAGATCTGTGCTGTGAAAAACTGAATAACTATATGAGCTCCACAGAAATTCAGGCTTTCCCTGCTTAATTCTCAGATAAAGTGCCTTCAGGCAACTGTTTTTAACCTTGGCTGCTACGGCAAAAAAAGTTGAAAGAGCAAAACATCCTGGAATTTGCAGATGTTTTTAAAAATGGATTCTGGATGAATCAATTTTGAATCAATAGCGCATGCAGGAGTCTATCTGTTAACAAGTTCTGGCTGGAAGCCCAATCCGATGGTGCATTCCAAAGGCATATAAGATGGCTCTAAGGGAAAAAATAGAGAATCAATACTTCCAAGGCTCTTGTAAGTCATTTGCTCTTTGAAAACTCAGCAGAAACAAAGAGTATTTTTTCCACAAATTTAACCCTTGTGTATACTCCCAAAGAGGCTGAAACACAATTTCTAAACACATGCAACCATGCAAGTTGCCTTAGATAATGTCTCCTGGACATGTGCGTCATCTTTTTGTGCTCTCTGAAGTTCATTTTTAGCTTCTAAAAATGATTAACGCTTCTGGGGATAGGTACAGTTTCTGCAAACACCAGACTCATGTTTCACCATTCATCCATGATAACATGTAAGAGTTACCAGAAAACACCTGCAGTGGGACTGTAATCTGGCAACCATCATTACTAAGTAAACTTCATGGCAGTGGTGGCCTAATGGTTAGAGAAGCACAGTTGTGATTGAAAGGTTGCTGATTTGATACCCTGATCAGCGACGTACTACCCCGGGTACTGAATGCAGACGAGACATTTCAGTGCTGTAGTGTGTCAACAATGATAGTTACTCACTTTTTTTCATTTAATCCCTTAAGACAGAAGTGCAACCCCCAAAACCACCCAAAGGGGGTGCTCTAACTGATTACCGGCGAGAACGCTGCTTATAAGTAGCCTGTATGCATGAGCAGTGCAAGAATGCCTCACTTTAACTGACACTGCAAGCTAGTCTGTAACTGGCAGACATTACAGGTTCTGATAATGATGGAGCAGCATGATGTTGATATGAATCTGACCTCTGTGTGACCTTTACAGCTCCCAAATTCACAAGCATGTTTCAGCCTGGCTGGTACTGAAGATCACACTTCATTTCTCATGAAAAAACATGCTCAGGTCTGCCGTGTAAACTCAGAATGCTCCATCACATCTCTGACAGCACTGAGCTGGATGAGACTTACAGAGTGGGCTGTCACCTGACCTCGGCTGTTCACAGACCGCCTTCTCAAAACAGCTGCAAGAAGAAGAGGACATTAATTAATTAATTACTGGCAATCTGCGTTACCAAATGTGCAATGACTTTATTTTTTTGGTTTGTTATTTTAGCAGCTCGTGTTCAGTCGTTAAGGACTTTAAATTGACATTAAAAGGATTGTTCTTCTGTCATGGCTTCCACAAACAAAACTACAAGATTCCCAGCCATGTATTTTTAAATGATTATTATCAATATGTGTGGTAATGGAAATGTACAGCTGTGTAATGAGACAGGTTAACAATACTGGAAACTTACTATCGATTTGGTATGGTCAACTTGCTGTCTAGAAACTATACACTTTAAATGGTTTGCCATTTTCCTATTTTACAAACAATGCAGCAAGCTGAATTTAGGCAATCTTAAACATTTTTCAGATGATAGATACATAATACACATACTGAACGTGACATATTTGTCTCACATATTTGAGCAGGATAGATACACTAACAGAGCTGACTGTGGTTGTAACCAATCACCTGCTCTCCTTCCTGCCGCAGTCCTCTGTCAAGGAATTCCCCTCTCACCGTGCTGTAAATTGTCTAATATAGGCTCCCAGAAGCTCCCAGGTAAACATGTACAGCAGAGACTGTGGAGAGAGGATAATGTGCCTTCCGGAGCTTTTTGCCCATCTTTATCTGACAGAAAAGCCATGCCACATTTTTTCCAAGTAAAGGTGACTCATTTCCAAGTGTACTCAGCATTTAGAATTTTGGTTAGTACTACAAAAAAAAAAACAATAAGATCATCAGCAATGTATTTTTAAATGATTATCATCAATATGCACAGTAGTGAAAATGTAGCACTGCAAAATGAAACAGGTTAACAATACTACAAACATATTGGTAATTTCTGTTTTTCTGCCGTAGCTCCCAAACGGCGTATATATTTTGAGTCTTAGCTATGACTCACTCGTGAGAGAAGCTTTCATGGTGGAACAACCCTTTACATTCTGTCATTTTTAATATGTGAAGTCGTTCCCACCTCCCATAACATGTAAGCAATTTGATTAAATGCACAACAGCTAATGAATCATCAACAGTTACCACTTTTATAACATTGAAACTGCTCAGTTGGGTGCAAGAATCCAGCAGTAACTTTGTAGTATTATTGTAAGTATTATTCAGTATTATACTACAAATTGCATTACATATGTATACTATAGTAAAGTACTATTAAAGTAGTCCAATTTAACTTCACCATTACCAACATCCAGCCATTTAGATCTGCCAGGACTTCAGTAAGTGAACACTGTTGCTTGGCAACCAGATTAAGGCACTGGTATGTGACCTGTGGATCAGCTCTGTACACACTGATTAGGCAAACACGTGTCTCGCCAGGGAAAAACATATACAAAGAAGACAGTTCTCTATAAGAAGGTGAAGTTAGATCCCACTTTTTTGTAGTTATTTTGAATTCTCAGTTTATAAGTTCACCTTTGCTTAGATACTTCTTTTATGATAACTGTGTGGTCATTAATGAGAGTTGTTGTTGTATTACCATGAGGACCTGGGTGGCGGCTGATTAGGCATCGTCTCATTTCTCATAATGCGTTTATCTGACACTTTTATTAAAGCTGACTTAGACCTACGGTGCACTGGCAGTGTAACGCTCCAATTACTGAGTTACAGGCACTGCAGAGCCGCATGCAGCGTTAATAGTGCCTCCTGAAGCGAGGAACATCCTGCCAGCCATTGACTGGGGTCCCTAAAAGGCCAAACCATGTGTTTAGCACCCATGGTATACATTTTACATTATTGTTTTTTTAGGTGAAGGTCTGGTAAGTGCTTTATATTTCATCCACGTCTTTCCTAAATTAAAAACATACATTTTAATGGATGTTGAATTATACAACACCATTTGCTAAAACCTCATATACAGTTTAGTATGCTTGATCTGAATGGATTGTAAGACCTTTAGTGAAAAACGCTTCCTCATTTGCATAATTGGATGCATTCTGTAGCTCAGTGATTAAAGCGATACATCTACCTGTAGATCCACTTCCTCACCAGCGATTTCTGGTGCAGATTTACCAAGTGCCCCCAAAGAGCTCAAATAATACAGAAAACTGAAGTTTCTGACCTCTGTTATGTTATAAACTGTAGCGATACAAACAATGCAAATACTAAAACATGTCTGAGTTGTGAGTTTGCATAGTGCTTTCATTATTGCAGCATTGATCTGGACTTGCCCCTTCAGTTTGTATCATTCATTCATGACACAGTGAGCTACATTTAGAGCATCTTCAAATGGGATTTGTAGAGGATTTCGGTTGTTTGTTCTCCTGACCTCCATCAGTCATGAAAAATTCAAAATATCAATTTTCCCTGTGCCTCACTGATATCTCATTTATATTGCTCCAATAGCTGGTTTGGGAGGAATATTTCAGAAAAAGAAGGAGCACATTGGATGAGGGTAAGATGTCTAGTGTCATCCATTAGATAATAGCTGGGAATGAAGGACATCAGCCTTACCTGACAACAGGATGGTCAGTCTGATTCAAAAGTGCTACACCACCTCAGCATTGATCAAGAGTATAAATTTCAGTATGGACAGTAATGACAGTTCCCTACCAATATTGAGGGAGCGCCAAACTGTCCTGCCAATATAAGGAAGTACCACACTGTCCCTACCAATATAAGGAAGTACCAAACTGTCCTGCCAATATAAGTTAGTACCAAACTGTCCTGCCAATATAAGGGAGTACCAAACTGTCCTACCAATATAAGGAAGTACCAAACTGTCCTACCAATATAAGGGAGTACCAAACTGTCCTACCAATATAAGGGAGTACCAAACTGTCCTGCCAATATAAGTTAGTAGCAAACTGTCCTACCAATATAAGGGATTACCAACCTCTCATGCTAGCTAGAGAGCGCTGGCAGACGAGTCTCCTCCTACCGGCTTGTAGACACGGCTGGTGTGACCACTAGCAGAGCTACATGGACTGACATATCAGTGACCAAGAGGAGGGAAACCTGGAATTTTCAGCATCCATCCTCCACCTTTTACTTTCACCTGGCAGGAGAATTAATTACTGAAAATTTTGAATACAATACTTTATCTTAATTATATAAGACGTTCTTGATAATGTATGATTTAAATTGAAATCACAGTGACAAATTTAGCAATATTAACAATATTTTTATTCTCTAAATCAATATTTCATATACAAATGTGATAGCAGACACAAATATACTTTATATATACATGTGTATATATTTCTTAAGTACTATTTATTTCTTTTTTTCTGAACCCCTAGTTCATTTCACAGAGGACCACACTGGAAATTATGAACGTTTGCTTGTTTCTCATATACGGCAGCCAACGGGCACAAAAAGACACCACCAAAACCGTAAATAGACAGCAGTATTCTGTCTTTTGTTGAGTTTCTCCAGTCGATCAGTAAATTAGTGAAACAGGACAAGTAGCCAAATCAGAGGCCTTTTAATTTTAATGCCTGCGTCTGTTCCATAAGATGCTGTCATACGATAACACAAGGCAGAGGTAGCTGCAAACCCTCAAATAAGGCAAGAAATTTAAAGTGTGACAACACTTGCACATAGA
Organism: Mormyrus hasselquistii; assembly: GCA_026779605.1. NCBI lineage: Eukaryota > Metazoa > Chordata > Actinopteri > Osteoglossiformes > Mormyridae > Mormyrus > Mormyrus hasselquistii. Next base: position 18,514,224 of record JAODKE010000051.1, read on the forward strand.
AGTTATCCATCTTTATAATGTCCACTTTCAACACATGTACATCTTACTGCCAAAAGACTACATGATGTATAGGCAAATGTTAGCATTAGCTGAACTAAAGCGTCATTTTTGATTGGAAATCTTTTGTTAATCAAATAAAATCCAATAAATTTAACCTGTTGTATGGTAGAGCTACTTCAAATCACCAGTGAAGCAGATGTAAATATGTAATATATTAGGGGAAACAAAGGAACGTCACTGTGATATGGCCTAAAATAAATTTAGGAGGTGAGAAAGCAGTATAAAAGCAATGAGCTGTTTTGAACTGTGGGTAGTAAATAATCTGCAGGTATTGGATTGAGGATTGTCTTTGCTTTAAGTTATACGCTACCAGTCAACGTTTTTACACAACACCGGTATTTACCACTATTCCACTGATTTCATAAACTGCAGAATTTTTGTTCTTTATAAGTACTGGAAAGTTGAGTGAAAAACCATAAATGAAAACTTATGTAAAATAAAACAAGTTTCCTTTGCAACATGGAAAGAGTTTGTTAAAGTGCATGTTTGACATCCTGCTAACTTGTGTGGTGATGGCATAGTCAAATTCTAGGCTGTCCTTTAACTGTTGCATCCCCTAAAACAGAGCAGTATTTAATGTTCCTTGTAGAAAGAATAACTTGAATTTTCTCTGCTGTTATAACTGCTAGTGGAGGTTACTTTGATGAATCAAAGACATGACATTTTCTTGCTAATAATGGTATTCAAATGGTGAGCAAACTGTAAATGTATTTGTTACCAAAGAATATCGATTCTATTTTTAATAAATGTTAGACATAATAATGTAGAAAATCTCAGAGTGTGCAAAAACAAATTTTGACTGATAATGTATATCACAGGTAAATTTCACAAATAATGTGAAAAGTTAGATACTGATTTCACTTACTGCATCAACATAGTTATAATTTCCTGCTGTCTAACAAATTGCTAGTGAATGTGGAAAAATAACAATAAAAATTTTAAGAATCAGGCAGTTAAATTATAACACAAAAAACAATATTAAAATAATAAATATTAGGCACATATGTCTGCACAATAAATAATTTATATTAATAGTTTATTTTTCCAAAACTGGTTACATCGCTAATTGATATGAGCTGTCACGAGTGTGACAAGGGATACACTGCTCTCTTTGCACAATGGAAAGCAGGATGAACACTGTATTCTCTGAATATTTGATGTTCTTTTAAGTCTTTATCATGCCTCATGATTTATTCATTTACTTTGTGTTATAATTTACCGAACCTAATGCTCATTCATTTACAAGTGCACTTCTGTTCGTGGGGTCACTTTGAGCAAATAACAAACTTTTGAATAACCGCTTAAGGTTTATTACTTTATATTGATGATAATGGAAGAAGGCGTGAAGCACAAATGACAAAGCTTAAGAGATACGTATCGAGCTTCCAGTGAAGGAAACATTATATTCATCAACACGCAACAAGCAGTCAGCAAGCCACGGTTTCAGAATGCTTAGTCACAGAAGTGAGGTAAAATTCCATTCCAGAATTATGAGTGATATTGAGACAATGAGTTTCCATCCAAGAAATATGTATATCATCCTTTCTTATGGCATGAGAAGTGATCAAAATCCTATGATACTGAGTTAAGGAAGTTTCTATGAATAGACACTCAGAATCTGCATCCACAGAAGGGGCATGACAGGGCAGTGAAGGACAGCGAAGTTGATCCCTACTGCTGAATACTACTGTGCAGGTCACCACTGGGGATATCAGACTCAGCCTCGCCACTGGCAGGCCCCCTTCGGGTTGAAAGGTGCTCCAGTGATCTTGGGGAGGAGTTGCGGGACCGACGACACCAGCAGGCAGCCAGGTCGGCGCGGAAAGAAGGGGTGTACAGACCATAGATGATGGGGTCGCAGCAGGTGTTGAAGTTTCCAAACACAAACAGGATGTGGTGGACATACTCAGGCGTCACTCGCAGCATCTCTGGCTGGAACCAGTACCAGATGCCCAACAGGTAATAGGGAGTCCAGCAGACCACAAACGACACCACAATGACGATGGTCATTTTAAGAGTCTTCATCCGTGCCTTGGGGATCATGTCTGTGCCGCTACGCCTCAAGCATGGCTCTGTCCCTAAGGAGATAGTGACCTTTACATGAAGAACATTTACATCTTTATCTTTAGGAGATAGTGACCTTTACATGAAGCTTCACACACTGATGCCTCCTCAGTTTCTTTACTTAAGTTTTACTTTCAACTCTCTTCTTACATTTGTTGATAAGTAATCCGTTCTCATAGCAGAAAGCTGATGTTGTATATGCTCCAGTTCTTATGTAATTAGTTTATACCAGGGGTCTCCAACTCCGGTCCCGGAGAGCTACTATACAGTAGGTTTTCTACCCTACCTGGCTTCTAATGAGCCACACCTGTTTTTGGGTAAATACCAGGAACAGGTGTGGCTCATCAGAAGCCAGGTAAGATAGAAAACCTACTGGATAGTAGCTCTCCAGGACCGGAGTTGGAGACCCCTGGTTTATACAGTATTTTATACACTAGAACCTGTTTCAAACAGGTCTGTCGAATCTTTTTCGACTTGTACCTCTACTGAAATCTTGGAACTCGACCGTTCCTGCTAAAACTTGTATGGGTCGAGATGCATTCAACTCCACCAATTTAGACCTTGAAGGGTCAGTTGAGAAAAATCTAGCCGAAGCTCGACCGAAGACTCAGAACAGCACAAAACACAACAGACCTGCTAAGACTTGTATTGACTGGGACACGTAGACCATCCCCCTGCTCTCCACCTTCCATATCCAGTGTGCCATCAATCCACCTCAATACAGGTAAAGTGCTGGTGAACTGTCATTTGTTTCATGTTTATTGCTTTTGTACATTTTTTGTGATTTTTAATTTGTGTATTATTTTATATTGATTGACAATGTTTTTCTTATCATTTGTCACATAGGTAGATAAGTTTAATTAAGCGATCATTTGGGGGGGTCTGGAACGGATTAAATTCATTTACAATCCAGACATCCTCAGATCTGAGTCTCTCTCACTTTTCATTTCTTATTTTTTCACTGTCAACATCATGCACCCTATTGCCTCTGTATTTAAAGTAATTTATTATTGCTCATAGTTCATCGTGCAATACACAGAATATACATACTGTCATGACCTGCTCGTCCGATCCTCGTGTGTGCCATGCCCCCTCATTACCCACGTCTATTACCCTGATTGTACTCACCTGTTACCCATTAAGTTCTACCAGTCTTGTGTATTTTAGTCCGCGTCTGAGTCTGTCTGGTACATCCGTCATTAATGTGATGTGATGTAATGTTGATCGCCGTATGCTCCTCATTCCGCCTGTTTGCCTCATTAAGCCCCTTTTCCCCGCATCACTGACTCGCTCACTACACTTCCCCGCTCGCCTGCCGACTCGAGTCACAGCACATACATATACAGATATGTAATCTGAACTCAGTTGCACCTGTGCAAGTCACTATCTCACCCCTTGTTGGTCACTGCTTGTTCTCTGCTAAAAAAGATATGTCTGTTATTGTGTGTCATCTGTCGTGTCAAATGTTACAGCTGTTACGTGTGTGCGCTGCTCCTCAATGCCTTTTAAATTGCCCCTCGGGGAGTTTTTTTTTTTTTATTTGAATTTGAATTTGAATTATTTCTTATCGGGAAATGCAACTTGGACATCAACCAAATGGCAACTCAACCAGCCTTCTGGAATGAATTCAGTTTCTGTTCCAAGGTACCATTGTATATCACTGTAGATACTTTACAGAAAACCTGAGCAATTCTGCTAGGGGCTGCCTGAGAGAAGGATGAAGCCCTGGTTCTCCACACCAATGATGCTGATCCTTTAGCTTTGAAGATCACTAGTCAGTTGGTAGATGGTGTTTCCACACAGCAGTGGTTTTTTTAATTTGGTGATTAATGACTGTTCGTTCTGTTTGCAGATCCGTGTCTCTTCGGCAAATGGTTAAAGGTTCTGGTAACTCTGGTATGGTGCAAAATGTATTTCTTGGCATGGTATAGGTAAACTAAAGTTTGTACCACGCTGTCAGAAAAAAAGAGTATCGATTTGTACCTTTGCTTGTCACTAGGACTGTACCCTCAATGGTCTGCCGACTGTACCCTATAGCTGAATGTAAATCTACCTTTTAAGATACAGAAATAGACTATGAGGAACATTTTTGTATAATTGGGGGGTACAGTAAAATTGTTTGTACCTTGGGAATGTCCCATACTCTCCAAGTCAATAAAACCAAAACAAATAGGATTGTTTATGGGATACTGGAATGATGCTTAGACAGTCTTTTTCATCACTGTCAGTAAGACACCAAATGATAGAATTCCTTAGTTTGGTTTCACGCCATTGTGCAATGTGAACACACTGGATCTGTGCATGGCATCTGACAGTAGCCCTGCAGTCTCACAAGGTACTTTAGATTGGTGGTTCCTTTACTTTGGAGGTCACTTATCCATATACTTTTAAATCAGCTGAGGGATGGTACATTTCACACTATCGTCACCCCACAAATGCGATGGGACTTTTTCTTTCTCAATTAACTAAGAGAAATAGGTACCTCTGCTTTTGAGCATCTGCTGGTTGATCTCAATGAGGATGCGGGTGTAGCATCCGCTCATGACCAGCAGGGGGACAACGTAGAGTGTGACAAAGTGGAACATATTGTAGGCCGTCTCCTGCCAGCGGTGGCGGAAACTTCCGTGGGTCACGCACTGGGTGAAGTCCACACCTTCAGCCTTGATGGCCCGGAAGATGAAGAGCTGTGGTGTTGACAAGATAAAAGGTGGCATGCAATTGGCTCAAAATCACCCACCGTGCTCAGGTGAGAAATCACATACACAGTATGGACACTGATGCTGGTCTGTGATCATAGAATGACACAAATTCACGCTTTCTTCGTAACATAAATACACGTTTCGATTAGTACTTATACTGTATGATCGATTTGTATCATGCATTTTCTGGGCATCTTTAGCCCTGGTTCTGGGTCACACTGGGCCTGGAGCCTGGCCCAGGCAGCACAGAACACAAGGCAGGGGTCACCTCAGCTAAACCCATAAGAGGTGGTTTTGGAGGAGTTTGGCTAGAGAGTGAAGGAAAAGTGGCCAATGAGAGCTCAGCATTTAAGTGGGACCTCCTTCAGGATGGCTGGAAAAGCATCCCAGGAGGCTACCTCACAAAACTGGTGTGGAGGAGACAGTAGGGTCAGCCAGTCCCTGGAGCAATTGGGGATGGTGAGATCACTCTACCGACCCAGGGATTTAAACCGGCGACCTTCTGAGTCTCAACCCACAGAGCTGACCGTGGCCTCAAGAAATAAATTTCTTTTAAGTAGGTTTTTGTTTTTATAATTTTTATGTGCCTATAATTATTCTAAAATATAAAGAATAGCACAACTAAACCTTTCTGTGGGTGGGTGTGTCCCTGTGTCGAAATACAGCCACAGGAATGCTACTTTCTCACAATACAAATTTTGAATTTCTTCAGAAAGACACAATGACATAAATGGTAATAAATTAAAATAATATCCCATTGATATGGAGGGTCGATTTTTATCACCATTTAAATGCGAAGGGTTTCTTTGTCTATGACTTAGCAGATCACTGGAACACATACTGTCCACCCCTGACAAATCAACAATAGGGAATAAAAGAGAAGGCCGTTTGTTTTTGGAGTTAGAACATCGCGGTGCATACCAGGGGGACCTGTACGCTTTGAATATCATGCGGCGTGTGGAAATTCTCCATTAAATGACCCCTGTCGCTTTTTAGTTGAATGCCACATTGCTAATGTATTGCAATTGAAATGTGATTAAACAAAAAAAGGAAAAGTGATAAATTTAAGCAGATGCCTGCCCCCCTCCCCGCAGAACAGTTATCACTCTGTAATTGATAATCAATCTCTGATCCATGTACCACCCATCTTTTCCTGTATTATTAGTTAGCTGACTCTGCTGCTTTGGAAGTCACCTTGAATGTTCACACCAGGCTTCCTGGGAAAGTGATGGATATTGTTAAGTTATATATACCCAACAAAACAACTAGGAGTTACTATTTACATTGGGTAGTTAAACAAATGTCTTGGTGTTTGTTCATTTTTTTAATCATAAACAAAGCCACAGATGGCCAATCCCCATCTTCCTCTGTGCTCTGTGGGCCTCCACTGCAGACGTAGCTTATTTTAATGAGACTCCTGTTTCCTGCATATGCTGCATCGCCCCAAAGGACCCTAAGGTCTCCTGCACTGACAGCCAGAGCCTGTGTGTGTGCGAGCAGGCGTAGCCGCGCGGAGCGAGGTCCCAGCTCTGAGACAGCCTGACAGCGTGAGGACTGTCTGCCTATGTCTGCTGAGAAAAAAGCAAGCACTCACAAAATGTCAAGGTGCAAGAGATGCTGGGCTAGAGAATAGGGGACGAGATTTGCTTTTGGAAGGTCACAGCAGGCAGGAGTTGACCTTCTCAAGATGGATTTAACACCTGTCATTCAGTAGGATAACCTCTCCCACTGATTTCTCTATCACCTGATTGGGTCTTGTTAGTGTCAATCCAGTTGTTTACCTTTTCAAAACATAAAATAAGCCAATCAGCAGCCACCACACTCTCAATGTTCCACCCACCTGTGGGGAGGCCAAAAGCAGGCTGAGGGACCAGGCCAGGAGCAACATCTTCTTGTTCCTGCGGCTGGCGTTGAAGGAGTCGAGGGGGTGGAGGATGGCGTGGCGCCGGTCGAGGCTGATGACCACCAGGATGAAGGCCGATGAGTGCATGGCAAAGAGCTTGAGGAAGCAGAGCAGCTTGCAGAGAGCGTCTCCGCCGTACCATTGCACGGTCACGTTCCACACGGCGTCCAGCGGCATCACGACGAAGGTCATCATGAGGTCAGCCGCCGCCAGGCTCATGATGAGGGGCCGCAGATGGGAGGCCAGTCTCCGGCCCCGCCCCCATGCCACGCTGCTCAGCACCGATAGGTTGCTGACAGCCGCAAACACAAAGAGAACCAGAGTGGCCACCACTCGGAACTGGGCCGCCCTTGTGAAAGTGGGGGCCGCCCAATCCGGGGGCCACGGGCCGAAGGAGGAGTTGGAGGATGTGTTTTCCGGCAGCTCTGGGGGTGTCTCCAAAAACAGAGACAGATTCCCAGACATTCTGTGGAGGAAATGAAACAGCCTTTGTTTTTTATCACTGAGTTTCCTCTGGCGTGACAGTAAAAGTGCATTTAGTGCCACTTCAGTGATTTAATGGATTATTAGTGTTTATCAACAGTAGCATGCCAAGTTTTTCAAAATCACAATTTATCTTTCTAATTATTTTTAAATTAGTGGTGACAAAAGGACATTCAGTGCCATTTCATTTCACTGTTTAGACATATTACAGGGAAAACAGTAGCATACCAAGAATTCAAAAAATGTTTTTTAAAATAAATATTTTTGAAATGATAGCAAAAAAATAGTACAGAAAAATATTTTCCTTATTAAAAATAGTCACGCTTTACATTAACGGCGCCTTCATAATGCATTATAATGCATTCATAGAACATTCATAAGCAGCATGTAAGTATACCTTAACATCCTAACATACCGAAACAGCTTTAATATATATTGATAACAAGCATTATATGATTATAATGTTTGTTATCTGTCATGTATATTATGCTGTCATGTCTGATCATTGAATGTATTATGAATGCAACGCCTTAAGACACATTAAGGTATACTTACACGCTGCTTATGAATGTTCTACGATGCATTATAAAGGTACATTAAATGTTCTATGCATGTATTATGAATACATTATGAAGTTACAGTTAATGTAACACATTACCAAATAATCACTGAAAATGCCACAGCTCATTGTAACTTTCAAAATCTGCTGCTGCTGTAGCTGTAGCTGTCACTGTCACTTTTTGCGTGGTCTTGCCTCTCCAGGCCATTTCCCATAGCATGGATCTGAAATGCCACCCGGCCAGCCCCTTCCAGTGCGTCAGGCAGGGACGGGGATGACACGGCACTCCCCCAGAAGGCTTGGGCAGTCTGGCAGTACCAAAGCTCATTGGTCCCTGCCTTTGGCCCACTCGGAAAGCCAAAGCCTGCTGCTTCTGGATGCTTCCAAAGATGCATCAGTCAATTTGACATGCCGCAGGAAAGCATCCATTTGCCTGTGTCTAATTTAACAGTACCTTACTAAATGAGGACACCTCGACTGGCATCTGTGCTTATCTACATAGGTTCGATGGACTAATGAAATTAGCAAACAGAAATGCATTATTCCGAATAAAAGTCCCCAGTGAACCATCCTTAAGGCAGCTGTCTTTTGGCATCCCAGATTTATGATTTATATACCAAACCTGTCTAAGTTGATGTCAACACTACCTGGTCTGAGAGGAGGGTTTAGTTCTACTGTAAATGGTTCCTGGTTGTTCTTGGGGATATCCCCGTGTGGCAAAGTATGATTTTGGAGGGGGCTGTACCTGAACCTGACCCCCCCGCACCTGGTGGCTGGGGCCACCTAGGGAGGCCGTTGATGGGGGAACCTAGCAGCTGTTCTGCTCTCAGTCTGTTGTTCAGTTGGTGTAGGAGCGCCTAGGTGTGTAAGGCCTGCCTGTGGTCTGGCTTATTCCGTAGTGGAACACTATAATAATACCTGCTATTATATAATTTAGCTATTAGTTCAAGAATGCACTTCTGCTTTCATATTTACAAATTCCAAGCCAATACAAACTGTGGTATCATTTGTAATCCTCTTGGTCTGAAGTCTCATAAATAATTTCACTAGCTGAATGCACCAGTGCAGAGAGGATCTCAGGCTGCAGTTCTTCTGAGCAGTACGTGTGTGATAAAGCCGCAGGGGGAAACAACATGCATGGGTATTATCAAAGACTCTTCTAACTAATAGGAAAATATGCGATACTGTAAAAAAAAAACTGTCCGGATTCTTAAATCTGATAATCATTCCTCACATCTTGCTGCCAAATATTTTACAATTATACTGGGACAACAAATATATGGGCCCTAGTGAATTTTTAAAATCAAACTGCAACGTACAGTATTTATGTTGTTTACAATGCCCATTTAGGGGGCTGGTTTTAGCAAAATGCTAATCTCCACAATAGCCTTTGTCAGCCTATGCCTTTTGCCTCCACAAAATGGGCATAAATGGACTAAATCTTCACCATCCCATACCGATCTTTCTCCGGTGATGATTACGATAAAACTCCAGATTAAAAAACACAAGAAAAGATCTTGGGCAGATGGTTCTTGCTTGTGTCTTAAAACACAAGCCATTTTACAAGTGATAAATATTAGCAGTCTATGCAATAATTTTGTATATTTTGTTTTCATGTATTAATTCAAGTTCACTGCTGGAAAAGCTAATAAAGGCACATTTACTCTGGAGTGTTGGTGGTTACTGTGAAAAGTACAAAGTGACGTGTTATAGCAGACTATTGAGGTGCGAAGCAGATGAGCTGTTTACAGGCACCGGGAATCATTTGTGTGAAAATACATCAAGGAATGCGTACATGAACCTCTAAAAGGAGTAGAGCTTACGATAGATACAAACACACATTACTCAGCAGAGCAGATGTGGGAGCAGGTGCCATAAAGCATTATTATTTTAAGGCTGATTATTGTTCAGGCTTGTGGATGGTCTGAGGGGGCATTGTTGGGGTTTGAGTCCTACCTCCCTTCTGTGTGTGTGGATGCCGCCTCGTGTCATGCAGGTTTACTCCAGCACTTACTGTAGGCCAATCGGCACCCCTGTTATTACTATGCGTGCATGTTGACTGCGATGCACTGCATTGCAATCCATGGTGTACTACAGTCAGGCCGTCAGGCCTACCGGTAATGTTTGCCCAGAGTGTTCCTAGTTATCTTGCCTTAATTGTCCTCATTTGTGGCACCTGTGTTTTCCCCATCACATGTAAGGTTTAGGCCCTGGCTTGCCAGTTGAGCATTTGTCCTCATAGGTGCTAGCGGTGGTGTCCATGTTATCACTGCTATCCCTCGTGTTTGCATGCTATACCTTGTTATTATACTCCATGTACTCACACTTGCATCTCTTGTCTCCCTTTACTTGTGCTTGACCGTCTGTGGCAGAATACTCAACTCCAAACGAAGGGATGCAGCGTGATCTGTTCCAAAGTTCCAGAGTCCTGCTCCTGCTGCTTCCTGAGTCTCAGAGCCTTGTTCCCAATGGACCCCGAGTGCAAGAGTCCTGTTCCCAATGGACCCCGAGTGCAAGAGTCCTGTTCCCAATGGTCCCCAAGTGCGAGAGTCCTGTTCCAGATGGTCCCCGAGTGCAAGAGTCCTGTTCCTGCTGGTCCCCGACTGCAAGAGTCCTGTTCCCGATGGTCCCCAAGAGGGAGAGTCCTGTTCCCGATGGTCCCCAAGTGCGAGAGTCTTGTTCCCGCTGGTCCCCAAGTGTGGGAGTCCTGCTTCCACTGGTCCTGAGTCCAGGAGCCTGGTCCTGCATTGCCTATGTCCCAAGCTCTCTTGTGTCCAGTCCTGCAGCTCTTCCCTCCCCATGGGTCTGTGCCCTCCACACTTCTGTATTGCCAGGAGCTGCTGTATTTTAGTTCTACCTCCACAGGCTGGTAATTTGGGGACCCCAAGTAGATACCATATTTAGACTAGTTCATACTGCCTAGAGAGGGTTGCCCTCCAAGCAGTGGAGTTCTGATCCCAGCTCTGTGTTTTGTCCTGTCCGGTCCTGTCCCCTGTTATGTTTTTGAGTCCTGAGGTTACTGCTGGCCCATAATCCGGGGACCCTAAAAAGATGCCTACCGTGATCTGACTAGTTCATACCGCCTATAGCAGGTTGCCCTCCAGGCAGTGGAGTCCTGTTTCCAGTCCCGCCTTGTCTCCAGTTGTGTCTGGGAGTCCAGGGACCTCTGCAGGCTGGTAATACAGGGACCCTAGGCTGATGCCAGTCGGGTTCGCAACTGGTTTGCACTGCCTCTCCTGTCGTGTTGAAGAGTCCTGTCTCCAGTCAGAGCCACTCACCAACCCAGTCACCAGTCCTGTCTCTGCTCCGCTCCAACCTTGTTACCAGACAACTCTTTGTTCCATTCTGTGGCCTCCGCAGGCCAGGTCTCTAGGGGCCCCGGGCAGACACCAGGCCGGTCCGTGCTGCCTCAGAGGAATCTGCCATCCCTTGGGAGTGGGGTACTATTAGGCTTACCCACTGTATCCACTGTATCCACTGTATCCTGTGTCCTCATGTGTGGCATCTTATACATACAGTAAGGGTTTAGGTCCTGGTGTCTCAGTTCACCATTTGTCATTGTAAGTGCTGTTGTTGTCGGAGGTACTGTCTGTGTCTTTACTGTTACCCCTTGTATCTGTGGTGTGCCTTGTTCACTAAACCCAACCTGGATCCCTCCACCTGTGCCTGGCAGTTAATGACATCGGTGCTGAACGGGATGAACTTTAGATCTTCCTCCCAGAGACCCAAGCAAGAAAAGTAGATGGAATGATTACTATATGCATCATAATATGCAGACAGGGGTGCAGGAACCAGGCGGGAAGGGGGGGAGGTACCACTCAAATTGTAATTTAGCTGCCTTTGTTCCCCAAAAAATAAACTCCAGCTTTGAAATTAAATTGTTTCTGTGCCGCTCGATCCAGCACAGTGGTTCTTAACCATTTTTGTGTCAGTGACCCCTTTTTGAATCTGGTGAAAGCTAAGAACCCCCTTCTGAAAATGTGCACATAAGCACATAAACTCAATTTTATATGCAATGAATATATTTTATTGAACTTTGTCTCCTACGTTCAGACAGTGCAAAAGAAACACAAAACATAGATAAACAATCTGAACAAAAATATTTTTCTCATTCTTATTCTTGGAAGACAAATGGCCATGGACCACTAAGACCCCTTGACGGACCCCTAAGACCCCTTGACGGACCCCTAAGACCCCTTGATGGACCCCTTGGGGTGAAGAACCCCTGAATAACAAAGGTCAAAGTGTGACGTTCGGTGTAAGCACATTTTACCAGTTACGGAAAGGGTAAGAACTGTGGAAGCGTTGTGCTGAAAACTGATGCAGGAGGCTTCGCTTGCTCCTCAATGAACTTCATTCTTTACGCGCAGCGAATGGCAATTACGTTATACACTATTATGAATGTCATATTACGTTAAATTAAATGGACGTTTTCTTCTTCACAGTGTAAAAATATCCATGTGGCACTGAAAGCCTTTCTTAACTGGCATTGTCTTATCACATATGAGACTTCTCCAGATTAACAGCAGTTTTCTGGGAATGTAATTTAATTGTCGTAATTCAATTACAACAGCAGCAATCTGCGCTAGTGAAGAAGGTGCAAAACATGACCCTTTTGCTCCAGTTTTATGACAGACTCACTGTTTAAGCAGCTATGGCCTGTGTCACGATCTGGTCATTTAAATGTAATGCTACAGCACAGTTACAGAGAGAAACTCAAAGACTCACACACAGACACGAGCACCCACGCAGACGCAAACACACACAGACACAGACAAGCATTCACACAGAGATACTCACAAACACACACAGACATGAGCACCCACGCAGACGCAAACACACACAGACACGAGCACCCACTCAGACGCAAACACACACAGACACGAGCACCCACGCAGACCCAACACACACACACACACAGACAAGCATTCACACAGAGATACTCGCAAACACACACAGACACGAGCACCCACGCAGACGCAAACACACACAGACACAGACAAGCATTCACACAGAGATACTCACAAACACACACAGACATGAGCACCCACGCAGACGCAAACACACACAGACACGAGCACCCACTCAGACGCAAACACACACAGACACGAGCACCCACGCAGACCCAACACACACACACACACAGACAAGCATTCACACAGAGATACTCGCAAACACACACAGACACGAGCACCCACGCAGACGCAAACACACACAGACACAGACAAGCATTCACACAGAGATACTCGCAAACACACACAGACACGAGCACCCACGCAGACGCAAACACACAAGCACATATATGCATACCTGTTAAATTAGCCTAAAAACAAATATCAGACATTTGCTTGTTTGTTGTGTTTTCTTTTAGAAAGAAACATCTGGGTGACAGTTGTATCATACAACCACTATTATTTTAACGGCAAATGTTTATGGGTTTTGACATAGGCCTACAACTTGTATGTGTAGCAGCCCGTCAGCACTGCCGTGACTCTGACTAGGACAACTGATTAAAAGGTTGTAATTGAACTATTCCGTTGTCAGGCTAAATGAACATTTTCTGTAAAAGAACAGAGCTCGCTAAAGGTCAGGGCGGAGGCTGTAAACTAATTATCCATCTCTCATTATCTATTTTATATAGCCAGATTTGCTTAAAATTCCCATCGCATTTGATTCGATTTTCATTGTTTCAAGTTAAAATTGTGATTGGAAGTTCAAAGAGGCTACCCTACTCTCATACAGTAAGGTATCTAAAAACGTCGTGGAAGTTAAGGTCCAACCCACCTGAAGTGGAAGGTCGAAATTGGGTTAATTTAGAAAAAAAAAGGCTTGCACAACGCTTAATGAATTATCTGAGCATGAGTGTGCAAAATTTTCATATTACTGAATTCTGAATACTATTAATTTTGTCGAAACGTTGGCCGTTGTCACAGAGTTCTGAAGGAAAAGTGGTCACGATTCTGGAGTAATCTGCATTTTTCCATATTTACATCCACAGTGTTATTACATCGTGTGCCTTCATCCACCCAAAAGTGACCAGATCAATCCATTAGCTTACATTAGGTCCTTCAAGTCTAACTTTTGTTTTGTTTATGGTTTTGGCGGTTAATATGCACCTATAATAACATTCATCCAACCATTCATCCATCCACGCATCCATTTCTTCATCCGTTTGTTAGATGCGTGTTGAATGACAAGCATGTTTCGAAAACACCGATAAAAGAAATCCAGATTCGCCTTTACAACCAGATCTCTAAAAGCAATTATACTTGTTAGGTGGTAACTACCTAAGAAGGATCACGTGTTTATAATATATAGTTGTAACATTTAGTTTAAATGCCAATATGCAACCAAATGCATTTGACAGTGTATTGAATGCATTTGATCTGGGTTAGATTCCAGTGCATGCAACTTGAGAAATCCCCGCATTGACGGAAAAAACACGGGCAACGTCTGAAGTTACACTTTATGCCAGTAAACACTTCTTAAGTATAGTAAAGACAAATTAACTCTTACCTCTTATATTCCTCAACTCCTGAAGAAATCCGTTAGCTCCAGGGATTTGATGTTTGCTATTAAATTTGTCAACAGTTGTCCATTCCTGCGTATGTATTTTGCTTTCCGAATTAAAAAAAAATAATAATCGTTTGATGATCACACGAGGGTTACCCAATAACGATAACCACTACCGAACAAGTCTCTGTGGGCTCGTCATCAGATTTTTTACATTATTTTCGCCCTTTTCTGCCAAATTCTTCACTGACATTTGTTTCTCGAGGGTTAAACTACCTCAATGGGTGTCTGTTTGCCTGCGTTTTAGTGCAGCAAAAGCTCCGGTAGATGAGTCGGCTGGTGACGCTGATATGCCGCAGTCAGCACTGACTCCACGCTGAGCGGAGTCGCCTAGGCTGCCAGCCACAGAATCGCGAATAGCGCGGAGAGCCGCGGACAGCCGAGCCGCGGCGCCCTAGGAGCTGTCCGTACGCTATAGTGCTGAAGCAGCACAACTTCATACAGAATAGCTGCATGTAATTACGAATGATGATATCTAAAAACAGAATTACAAAATAAGCAGTAGGAAACACCCTTTTTACTGAAATGCAACTGCTGTCCCCCATTGGCGTATAATATACATACGTAGCTTATACATTTTTGGGGGCTGAACAATGCATCAGATTCCTTTTTACCACATGAATATCACCTGGAAGTCTTTGGTAAATGTGTTCATTTAAAGGAAAAGCCTTCAACTGTACTGCTTAATAATAATAATAATAATAATAATAATAATAATAATAATAATAATAATAATACATTTCCATTTATATAGCGCATTTCACAGTCCCGAGGTCGGTTTACACAAACATTTTCCATTTGTTCCGATTCATTATAGCATGAGACGGAAATTTCTTTTCGTGTGCCGCTGAGAATTGTTTTACATTTATCTTTTGCATAAAACCGGCAAGTTTTGAGTTGGGATGAAGTCCGTTTGTTAAAATAAAAAGTGAGCTATAGTAAATCACGTTGTATAAAAAGGTTCTATGTATATTTATCAACACGCATAATGCTCGTGTATTATTACAGTTTGATTCAAGTTCAAGGTGACATTTGGGGGGAAAATGAAGTCCAACAAACATAGAAGAATATGATATTAACTTATCTTTCATCTAATGAAGACCTTAGAGATTTTACCTTGTACCTTTGAAAATATGAACTATATATGTCTTTGCTTCTTTACTTCCAATAGCTTAATTTGCACTTATTTATTGAATTTAAATATTAATTATTCTTAATGACCATTTTGCACTGATTTATTTTGCGTTTATTAGAGATGTTCACAAGCTAGTCACAATATCCTTCTTGGTTTATGCTGTACTTCAGTGTTTTTAGAGCTGATTTTAAATGAGCTTTAGACTTTATCATTAATGTCAGACTCTATGCATGGGTTTTTATATCGTTTCTTTGGGCGTATGGATATATTTCTTCACCAGTCGACCATCTATGAAGGAGTTCCTGTTCTTTAATTGGTTATGCCCAGTGTGGTGGGTTCTGAGTGGAGGAAGGTTTCAGGAGAGAGCTTCATTACAAAGGCAGGCAGGCGTAATGCCCCGAGAAATGGTGTAAGAGTGTCAAGGGATAGATGCCAGTTCCTGAGCTCAAAGAGTGGCAGAATATGCAAAAGTTAGGAAAAAGCCAAAGCATGGGAAAGTGTTTTTTAATTTATAAATATCCATCTTCTATAATTGTTTATCCCATTGAGGGTCATGGGGGTGCGGAGGCTACAGACACAAGGCAGGGAACAACCCAGCATGAGGTAGCAACTCATCACAGGGAGCACACACACAGGCAAACTGGTAACTCCAATTAATGTCAGCATGTCTGGGGGAAACCGGAGTACCCAGAGAAAACCCCACAACGACTCGGGGAGAACAAACTCCACAGACATGGAGGCTTGGTTGGAGACACAAAGCCAGGTGCCAATGATATAAGGCGACAGTGCAAACCACTGCACCAGCAAGCCATCTCAATTTTTAAGTAATATTGTTGTAGCTCATAGTACTTCTGAATTGCATGTATTGCAAGTACAAAATTCCCATGATAATCTGAGTTAAACATTCTCGGGGTGGGGTGGGGTGGGGGGGGGATGGTGTAGTGAATCATGTATATATTAAAACCTTATGGTAGATGAAGAGTCCCCACAATGATATAGGTACCTACTCTCCCTGTGTATTATGTGTGTGAATTTGTCTGTGTGGGTGCGTGGCTGCATGTGTACACTTTTTCAAAACATTGTAGGGACATGTTGGGGAAGAAATGTCTCCATAAGGTTAGTAAACCCTGATACACAGATAAAAATAACCTGATTTTCACAATAAATTTTTGGCTTGTTCTTAATTTTCTTGCATTTTCAAAATTGTTTGTAGTCATGTTTGTGAGAGGGTGTAAATTTGTATTCTGTTAGCCTCTAAAAGCTTGATAAGATCAGACAGGCTCTCACTTGATCAGTGTTTTCAATTTTATAATAATAATAATAATAATAATAATAATAATAATAATAATAACCAATACTTTATTGATCCCTGTGTGGAAATTGTCTTTATACCTCCCTCAACTTGCTCTTTAGTTGGAAGTTGTCTGTGAAAAACTGCCACCCGTAGCGGTGCCCAGGGAGTATCATATGAGTGTCAGTATAGGTGTCTGAATGAGTGTCGGTATGGATGTCGGTATGGATGTCGGTATGGATGTCGGTATAGGTGTCTGTATGAGTGTCGTATGGATGTCGGTATGGATGTCGGTATAGGTGTCTGTATGAGTGTCGGTATGGGTGTTGGTATGGGTGTCGGTATGGATGTCAGTATGGATGTCAATATAGATGTCGGTATGGGTATCGGTATAGGTGTCGGTATGGGTGTCGGTATAGGTGTCTGTATGAGTGTCGATATGG
>JAODKE010000051.1:18531533-18544052 GCA_026779605.1 Mormyrus hasselquistii
GTATGGGTGTCGGTATGGATGTCGGTATGGGTGTCGGTATGGGTGTCGGTATGGGTGTTGATGTCGGTATGGGTGTCGTTATGGGTTTCGGTATGGGTGTCGGTATGGGTGTCGGTATGGATGTCGGTATGGGTGTCGGTATGGATGTCGGTATGGATGTCGGTATGGGTGTCGGTATGGATGTCGGTATAGGTGTAGTTATGGGTGTCGGTATGGGTGTCGGTATGGGTGTCGGTATGGATGTCGGTATGGGTGTTAGTATGGGTGTTGGTATGGGTGTTAGTATGGGTGTTGGTAAGCTTGTCGTTCACCTGTCTCACCCTCTTTGACTCACCCTTCTTTCTGAGCAGACAGTGCCCATATTGCTCAGCTGCTGAATTGAGCCAGCTGTCCCGTAGCACTGAGAAAATTACTCAGTTTTCAATTCATATATATGAATTAATTCAAAATGTTACTGGCTTCCTTCTCTCACTGTTTTCTTCTGCCCTGGGGCCAAAAAAAGTAGGACTATGTTTGTATTCTCTATGGATATGTTCTGCTGTACTTTGATACATTTACCATTTTACTTAAAATCTCAGGTGATCTTCAAAACATAGTTTTCCCTGCACACTTGAGATCGAAACATCTGCAGAGGTACCTGAAAGTAATTGAGAATTTGTCTCTGGAGACAACCTGATGGAAATATTAATTACTTAATTTCTGCTAGCTGTGTATGAAACTATGCCAAACTTTGGTAAGTGGGCCTGTGTGAGAGTGTGGAATTACAGGAACCTGCTATTCATGGTTCCTGATGCTTGTGAGCTGCAGCAAGATTTCCAGTGTGACCATGGTGAGCAAAGAAAAAGTGTCTCACTGGGTTCTATGCCCCAGAATTCCTAGAAACTGTTTTTCATGTAATACATTGCTTACTTTACTATAAATTTATTCTTATTTCTTGAAATCAACCAATTTTTCTTACCTACAACAATGTTGAGACATTAATCTTTGGATTAAGTTGAGTAAGTGGTACCCGCTTCTTTCTCTTTAAAATACAAATCTGTAAGAGCCTTTTCATATTTATACAGCGTTTATATCTCAGCCTGGCAAATGAAGATCAATATTAGCTTCCATCTGTCATAAAGGTCATTTAATCCAGTTTCGTTTCTGACGTAGAAACTGAGGTCACCTGTATGAAGGAACTTGAGAGCATGGGCTGGGATGGGTGACATAGCTGCAGAATCTGAGATAGATTGTGGTTGAGCCTCCCTGTTATTGGGGAATCATTCAGGAGATAATAATCCTGCTCAGATGGTTTTTTCCAGGTCCTGGCCTTGTTGGAGTCAGGCGGGTTGATCCTGCACCTGGAGCTTCTGGCTGGTGTACTAGGTGGTCCTGGCTGGCCACAGTGCCTCACTAAGCCAGCAACCTGTGATAGGAGTGGTGGTCCCACCAGATAAGGGGGGGTGTAAGGACACAGAGAGCAGGCCGACAGAGCTTTGCCATTCTGAATATAATCAACTGAGCTGATGATTGTATATGTTGTTTGTCCTTGTATGTTTTGTACACTTCTCTTCTGTCTAATGGGAGTCTGAATGACAAGGAACCACACTGAGCAGACTGACTTAGAAGTCAGACACCGCAGACCGCCCTGTGTGAGACACGAAGGGCCGTGGAAGGACATATGGTGCAGAAAACATGTGGAAGTTAGTGAACTTTATCCCTCGGCCTTGGGTGTGACTGAAAAGGACAAAGACCCTTCAGGACAGAGAGGAAACCCCTGTACACGTGAAATACAGCGGCCGGCGGCATGCATGAGTGCGAACAGGGACAATACTGCATTTAGGCTACTCTGTCCTGAAAGTTTAGCCTGCTGTTGGAAAATGATTGTGACTAGGCTGAGAGAATGAGGGGGGGAGTCAGCAAGGTACAGCATGAGTGATCTTTAATTAAAAAAGCGACCGCAGTGACAAACACTGAGCTGAGGTGAAGCTCTCTTAACACCGCAGTGTGGAGCATCTGCACACCCAGCGCCCTCCGTGCGTCTGACCGGCTGGCAGCTTTACACTCCGTCAGCCCAGAGTGAACAGAGCCAGCTGGTCGTTACTAATGGCGGTCTGCTTTCAGCCAGCCGCTTGCTGTTTCACGGTATCACTGTGTTTGATATCTTGGCCGTTCTGTGTAAATAGCGCACATATAAATATTTCAGGCACGTGCATACACAAACACAGTATTCACTCAATAATGTATATTTGTTAGTTGTTGCGTCTCTAGAGTCAGTTTTCTGACGTAACTATCTTTGGTAGACCAGTTGTGGTATCTCTTGGTGCAAAAGTTTTTCTCAGCAGCTCAATTTCAAATGATTTCAGTCATATTAAATACTGAATCCCAACTACAAAAACAAAAAGAAGTACTGCATCAGTACAGTAGCCTGCGGTTGCCAATAGGTGGCAATGTTGCCTGACCCCTCTACGGTTGGGGGTTTGATTTCCACCCCCACTAGGTGTGAGTGAAGTTTGAATGTTCTCCTTGCTTTTTCCAAGTTTCTTCTCACATTCCAAAGACATTCTGTTATTTTAGTGCATGAGTGTAAGTGCCCTGTGATCGACTGCAGTCTTCTCCATGGTGCACCTCAGTCTTGTGTGATATGCTGCTTATCACTGTTACTCTTTCTAGTATAAGAGGTTGGAAGATAGATCTTTGGAGTGTTTTTTAAGAGAGAGTGCAATGCAGCCACATCCCCTCTAGAGGGAGCTCAGCTGTAACTTTTATGTGGTGTAACATCTGGCTGCTCTGAAAGCATTAGTAAGAGTGACAATGCAGCTGGAGATGCTGTGATGTCACATGCTGCACTAGATGCATGAATTGCCCTATCACAGTAAACATTGCCGTTTAGTGTCATTGTAGCCCTATTCTTTGCATTGCAGTGTGTTTTGGTGATTCTAAATGAACAGGACGCCATTTAACAAATGTCTGTTATCTGTTAGTGTTTCAAATAGTAACAATGTTGGAAAATCGTTATCCTATCATAGTACCACAGTAGACTGATTGGCCTCAACAGGAAATTTAATTTACACATATACTGTAGAAATGCAAAAACCCAAGGTAAATTGCAAAGGCAATGACAGTGTAAACAATATTGAATGAATAGATGAATAAATAGATGAATAAACAAGCTGACAGGGGTGTATGAGTGATTTACATAGTAAAAGTCCAATGCTAACTGTTTTTTGGCATATTTCGGCTGGCTGTCTTGTATCAGGGGATATGTTGTAGTACATGATGGCTACAGTAAGACAAAATGGTAACACTTTACTTGAGGAGGCACAAACGATATAGTATTATGCTGTTACTTACGTAAGATGATGAATCATAGGGCATCATTTATCTCAAGCAGTGACCATATTTGTTACTGTATCTGTTCATTCTGTACTACTGAAGTGTACTGAAATACTGAAAGGAATTACTAAGGAACTATTGAAGGAACAAGTAATGAATAACAGAAGTGAAAAACTGATCTCATATTTGTTTATCATTAATGAATTGTGACACATCTTTTATATCAAATAGTCCCATATTTGTTCTTCAGTAGTAACTGAGTTACTACGACGTATTTGTGCTCCATCAAGTAAAAGTGTCACTGAAAAAACCCTAATAGTGTTTCTTAGTGCACACCATGGTGGAGTGAAATTGTCCAAGATAGTGCCCCAAGGAACAGATGAGCAGAATTGTTCATAGTATTGTTCAGTTTTGCCATTATCGTCTTCTCTGCCACTACGTCCAATGATCCTGGCTTGATCCAGTGATGGAATTAGCTTTCCTGGATCATCCAGATTTCAACCTCGGTTATTTTCACTGAGGTTGCTGTTTCTGAAAATCATCAGAAAAACACAGGAAAAAAAGGGATAACAATTCCTAGTTTGCTACTACTGGTACAACTGTAAAAGAATGTTCAATGGAAAACAGAGCTTGGTTGTCATGGGACCCATTATGTCTTGCAAAACAAAACACCGCATTCCACAGTAATAACCACACACCAAACAGCCAAGCGTGGTGTTCATCATGTCTCTATTCGGGGATGCATTGCTGCATCAGGAACATGAATGAGTCAAAGAGTCCATGAACCCTGCTCTCCCAGGGACATCTACAGGAGAGCATCAGAGTCTGAAGCACACGCAGAAAGACAGTGATCATAAACAACACATGGTAACACTTTCTATGAATGCCATATTTGTAAGAATCTATGAACAGATTCGTAACACATCATAATGCATTAATGAAGCACTATAAACATGGCTATAAGAGGCTTGAAAGGCATAACAAATTATAGGATTGTTTATTATGCATTATGAATGCTTTACGAAGCTCTCATCTATAATGCACTGTAGATACCTTCATGCCGTACAAAGCATCCTTAATTCTTTTACCGACCCTTATAATGCATTATAAAGGTATCTATAATGCATTATAGATGAGAGCTTCATTGGAGCTTATGAAATATTATAATCAACACTATAATGCCTTTTGACTGTCAGTAGAAGTTGCTGTAATGCTTTATTAATTTATATGCTGAACATTATAATGCATTATGAACGTACTGTCAAGTTCTATGAATTTACGTATCAGGACATACATGTACGTTCTACAATCATTTAAATCTAACCTAAGGCTTAAAACATTACACAACAGATTCCATTGTGTCATTGTTTATTTATCAAAATTTAAGCCAAAATGGAGATACAATGTGTGAAAACCTAAGTATACCCCACGATTCAATAACTTGTAGAATCACCTTCAGTAGTAATTACTGAAGTGACTGTTTTCTGTATGACTTTATCAGTCTCTCACATCGTTGTGGAGGAATTTTGGCCCACTCTTCTTTACAACGTTGCTTCAGTTCATTAAAGTTTATAGCATTAATTTATGCACAACTCTCTTATAGTTCCACCTCAGCAATTCAGACGAATTGAGATCTGGATGTCACTGCAACACCTTTTTTTTTTTCTCAACCATCCTGTCATAGCTTTGCCAGTGTGCTTGGGATCATTGTCTTGTCGCATGACCCAGTTCCAGCCAATTATTGGACAGATGACCTCACATTTGACTCCTCAATTCTTTGGTATATTGACATATTCACGAGAGACTCGATGACTGCAAGGTGTCCAGGTCCCGTGGCTGCAAAACCCACCCAAATCATCACCCCTCCACCACCATGCTTGACAGTCGGTATGAGGTGTTTATGCTGATATACTGTGTTTGGGTTTTTCCTAATGTGCATTATGGCCAAACAGCTCCACTTTGGTCTTATCTGTGCAACAGACCTTGTTCCATAAGTCTTATGGTTTGTTCAGATGCAACTTTGCAAACCCAAGCCATGCTGCCATGTTCTTTTTAGAGAGAAGACAGTTTCTCCTGGAATCCCTTCCAAACAAGCCGTACTTGTTCAGTCTTTGTCAAATTGTACTGTCATGATCATTAACATTTATCATGCTAACTGAGACCTGTGGTGTCTGAGTCTGCAGTGTAGCTCTTGGTTTTTATCCACTCCTGGAAAGGTTGACAACTGCCTAGAATGTTTCCCACTTGTAAATTATTTTTCTCACTGTAGAATGATGGACTTCAAATTGTTTGGAAACGGCTTTATGGCCCTTCCCAGATTGTTGGGCAGCAGTACTTGCTTCTCTGGAATCATCGCTGATGTCTTTCCTCCTTGGCATTGTGTTACCACACACCTGACTGCTCCAGACCAGCAAATCTGCCAAAACTTTTGCGGTCACACTTGCTGAAGGTCGATTAATCAAGTGTATTTGATTATCAGCACTTGGCTGCCACTGACCCCCCCATCACGGCTGTACTTCATTTTTCACAAACTCTGTCTGCATTCTGGCTTTAGTTGTTGTTAAATAAATAATGACACAGTCATGCGTTGCTGTTCATCCGAGGCTGTATTTACCTAATTTCAAGAACTGCTAAGGACCAGATGATGTTCTTATTACGCGCAAAATTGACTTTCTTTTTCACATGCCTAAATATCTGTTAATATTAATATAGATGACATTATAGATCTTAGCATCAAGTAAAATGTTACCCACCATACCTGCAAGCTTATATCAGAGTATCTGAAGATGAAGAAAATCACACTTTTGGACCAGCTTCCAAAATCTAAACCCAAAACCCAGTTCAGTCTTGTGGCAAGATCTGACATGAACAGTTCACATAAGAACTCACCAGAACCTATAAAGCAGTGGCTGCAGTCATTGCTGATAAAGGCAGAGTGGCCAGTTATTGAGTACTAAGGGATGATTACTATCTCACAAAAGGATATTGAGTACTGCATAGCTTTTAATGCTAAATAAATGGCATAATGATTCAACTGCTGGGGCAGCATGGTGGTGCAGTTGTGCATGTGTGTGGAGTTTGCATGTTGTTATGGGGTTTTGTACCCTTTGGTCAGGTTCCGGTAGGGTAAGCTGCTGTTGATTGCACAAGCTGTAGGGAAGGACTGTGTTGCAACAATCTGAGCAAGCGAAGGAGCTTGTTATTTCCTGTTTAACTGTAATGACATCACTGAAAAGCACTTATTATGAGTTAGATTTCATTACATTTCCTATATATAGTGCAGATGCACATTTTCAATCCATGGATTTCTTTATCCAAGACTTTTTCATTCAAAGTAATCTTCATAATGACTTTCTGATGATTTATCAATGTACTATAGCAAATGTGTAGGTGCCTGTACCTCTGAAACTGAAGTGGGTCTGTTTCTTTTCTAATTCCCTGACTGTGCTAGGATCCAAAAGTAAACACGACATCACAGTTAGATGTTCACCAACTCTGCACTCTTCACCGCGTTTCCTGTATAAACAGGTGCTCAGAATGGGAACAGCACACACTGGTACACTGTCTGGGGTTAGTTGTTAGCTTAGCATCAGCTAGCTTTCTCCTGAGGCTGTGCTTGCAGGCTGTACTTGGTCGGTTAGTGTACATTGGGTTTCTTGGTTGTCCTGAAGTCCAGGGACGGTCTCCTGACACAGGCTTCTGTGACCCACAAGCTGGGGCAGCTCTAAGCTAAGAGGAGAGCTGCGACTTAGCCCAGAAACTTGTCAATGAGTCAGAATTCAAGATTTAAAACTATTAAATTCTATCCGTCTATTTCATTCAAAATATATCAGTTCCATGCTCTGAATTTGGTGAAAAGTTGGCTCTAAAAAATAAATGGTGAACCTGCACTCAGGAACAGGAGTCCAATTCCGTTAATATTACGATATGTGCAGCAAGATTGCGTAAATGTCTACCAGCGTCGGGATGCACACTCAAAAAAAATAAAAAAACTATTTAAAGGATTATCTATCTATTAATAAGAGACAAACAAGGGTTAGACTAATATTTATCTTTTAATTATTATAAACGTTTTACAGGGTATTACCAAAAGTAACATTAGTTAGCCAATACAGTTAGCTATTAACATCAGCTAGTCAACATAGTTAGTTATTAACATTAGCCAGCTAACATAGATAGCCAGTCAACATAGTTAGCTGTGCGTCAGTAGGCTGATCCTCCTGATGGTGATCTCAAACTTTATACCGATTAACTAAAACATAGTTAAATAATTTTGTACTTAGGTTATCCAGGTTAACTATAATGCCAGCAAAGTATTTGAAAATTCCGGAGAAACCAGGCATCATATGAGTATGTGTGTGTGTGTGTGTGTGTGTGTTTATGTGCATTTGGTGAGTATTTGGTGAGTTGAACAGTAGACCTGCAGAGGCATGGAAAATGGTGGGGAGGAGGGGGGCAGGGAACTGCCGGGGATCGGATTCAAGCATCCGAATATCTGGGGCCCAGTCCTAGGCGTGCCCCCGCCTACAGGTCTAGGCCTGGTCGATTGATGTAGGCTGCTTCATTTCTGAAGTTTCCATCAGGGACAGTTTGGCTGACAGGCCAGGTTGGCTGATACTGGCTGTTCTCTTGATGTAGGCTGGGTTTCTTCTGTGGCTGATGGATGGATGGTTGGCTTACCGCTGCCCTCTTTCTGCTGCAGGTCCTGATAAATCAGACACACGTGGAAAGGGTGCTAGGTCAACCCGTGCAGTACAGTGGAAATATTCTACACCTGCACCTCTTTTGATTGCTAGTTTTCCCTCCTTTGGTGTGCCTCTTACAGGAAACGATGGTGGTGACGTGAAACTTCCTGCGATTTTTAACTCCAGGGCTTTCAGTTACTGACAGGAGGGGCCAAGCAGAGCATGGGGGGGGGACTGGCACGCGTTATGGAATGTACCAAAAAAATACCTCAGGTGGCATCATCCACAGCGTCAGTATTCAGATCATGGCTGAGGAGAGGGGCAGTGCTGATAGATCCGTATTGGTATTTATTAACAAATAGTCCTGCAATTATCTGGAATACAGCAAAGCATTCGTCTTCAGCCATTAATTCATAAACAGCCATAAAACTAAGCTATTTAATATTTCTGCCGCAAATTAAAATAGGGCATCACTGAAGATCAAAGCATCAACAGTCACTTTCCTATGAGAATATATCGGCGTCTATGCCAAATGAAAACAAAAAAAAGCTTTCATCTAGTCCACACCTGTATTAAGTGTTGCAGATGGCGAATACATTACACTTGCAATTCAAAGGTTTCAATTTATTTCCTGTGAGAGGCACCGATGCAACACCAGGCAGTTTCTCCAAATAGACCAGCTGTGTGAATATTCAAGCTGTATGTCAGTCAGCATTTAGAGTCCTACGAAGTAGATGCACTAAAATATCGCTGCATGGTGATTCTGGTGAAATTATAAATTGGTACCTATTGCAACTTAAGTAGATATAGAGTTTCATACTAAAACCTGTGTCTCTTAAGCTAGTGTTCCCCAGTCTGGTACTCAGGGACCCACAGATAGCAGAAACATGGACCGTCTGGGTCCCCGAGCACCTGGTTGGGAAACACTGTCTTAGAAGATATGCTGGTTCACTGGATAGCACTGTGGCATCACACCTTCAGCATTGGGGTCTCAATCTTACCCCAACTCTGTGTGTGAAGTTTGTATGTTCTTCCCAAATTGTACACATTTCCTCCAGGTGTATATATAATCCTCTTTAATCCTCTCTATAAACTGGTATTCATAGTAATTGGGTGTGTATGTATGATTTCTGCAATTTGCCGGCATCCTATCCTTAGCGTCTTGCTGCTTTGTGCCCTGTGTTGCCTGTTATAAGATCCAGGCCACCTCCACCCAGGGATGGTAGCTGTAATATGGACGGAAACCTCTTTGCAGTCGTTGAAACACTATGCATCTCCACTTTGGCCACGTGTCAATTGTATTAGCGGTACATGACCACTAGAGAGCGAAAGACACTTTATTGAATGAAACCAAAAACAAGAATCTGGCTTTGAATAGTAACCCATTGATGTCAACTGAAATTTTATAGCTTGGAACGACTAACGTATGTGCATGGTGTGTGTTTCAGTGCATAAACAAGATAAACATAGCTAGCAATTAATCGTTGCTTGATTTGTACTGTATGTGTCCTTAAATTTAAAAGTAAATATGACCTTTCCAATTACATAGCTGCACGTGGGATAAACATTCCTGGAAAGGGGATTGATAACTGTGTAATGCACAATATCGTTAAAATGAAGCTTCGCTGATTTTTTAACATTTATAGTTTTTTTATTGATGCGCGCGTCGAAGCTGGCTTGCTCATTTTACGCATGCACGCTTAGTAATTGTGCTTTCGCTTCATTTCGAATTTCATTCACAGAATGCGTTTCCACGATTTAATATCGATGAGCTCCTGTCTCATTTTCACTGCAGTGGATGCACACAACAATCTGATAAAGCAGCAGAAATCCTTCAGTCTCACAGATAAACAGTTATATGCAGAAGCTGCTTTGGTCGTATTAAGTAGTCAGTTCTATAATTATTTATTTGCTGCGTATCTACCAAGAAACATCTGGAAATCGCCGAAAAACATTCTCATCTGGTGTCTAATCGTTACTAAAATCAATCTTTTCCTTTTTGTAGCTACTCCTTATTCTTACTTCCATGACTCACATGTGCACAATCGTCACTAAGGCATAATGGGAGATAATGGAAAATGTGCTCTGCATTTTTTGCATAATAATAGATACAATAAAGCATGAATGAACACACTGGCTGCCCACTGTCATCACGGTTGTAGGTGTTTTAATGTAAAACCCTAGTTTTGGCTAATGAACGGAATTAGATATAATCAACAACCGTAATTGGTCATTATATATTGTTATTGTGTTGCTATGTAATTATGTTCCATACCCGGCATAAATGAATTGAATGAATGTTGCGTGCTAACTACCGGCACCCTAAACATGAATGGGATTAGAAAATTAATCCCTCCAGTGTTGTTGCAATGTAGGAGCTTCGTTTACTATTAAAACCTCAATCATTCCGGCGAACTGACAAAATAACGTGTTAAATAAGGCGCTATGAATTCTTGGTTGTCCTTCGAAAAATAATCTATAAAGCAATATTTGGGTGTTTTATTATTTTATTTTTTTTTTTTTGCTAAAAACAAAAACTTCTTCATTCAAACTTTTTTTCATTTTAAAATAGCGATATGACAGACAAGAATATGAAATTCTCGTGGAAATCCGTTCACTTCCCAGGCGCATAGACGAGGGCGTTAATATGGCCGGTCGCAGTTTATCTGTCATTGTAGCTCGCCTTTCGCCGTCGACACGGCAAGCATAACAAGCCATTTAGTTCCCATCATTTCCCTGCTTCTTGTCCCCTCCCCCTCCAGACACAGACAACGGCGCACACCTTAATAGGGGCGCGTCTCCGACAGAGCCGCCGACCAATAACCCGCCTGTCTGGGCAGAGACCAGGGGGGGATGTGCGCTCGCCGGGGCCCAATCAGCGCTTTTGTGTTGCCTGCCGGTGCCGGGGACTGGTCGTGAGGAGCTTCTGCGGCGCTTCAGGATCGGAAAGTGAACCCGGAGCAAGTGAGACCTGAGGGGCCAAGACGAGTCAGGTGAGTCCGAGGATGTGGCTGCGGCCTTGCCGATATTTTCGGAGTGTATAAAAATATAATGGCGGGCTATGGTATTATTTGACATCGGTATACTGCCGGTATAATTTGTGTGTCATTTTTAGCGCAACGGGGGGATCGAGCACGGATGGGGAAATCGTGCCGCTAATCCAGACGGTCGCCGCTCCAGCATCGCGGCTTTGTCGCTGGCAATTAGTGCGACCCTCCTGCGCGGGTAGTATCCGGGCGAAAGCGTGTCCGTCCAGCCATCCGGCAGAGCCGCTCCGGTGGGCATGAAAAATCGTTTCGGAGGGCAGCTTGTCCGAGATGGGTGTAAATGAAGAGCTCGCCCGAAGCGAAGTCCGCTTCATTGTCTCATCCCGCCTCTCCAGGGGTTAACCCAGATCGGGTGCGAGAGCCCTGCGTCTTGCAGGCTGCCGGAGTACAGTATCCGTGCAGCACTCGGGGGCAGATCCTTGAATGCCCGCCCCCCTCCTCCTTATTGTCCTCCTAAAAAAGCGATCAGAGAAATATGCAAGTAAGGTTATAGCCTGGCACATCGCGGCGATCCGATGCTGCATGAAGCGACACGTTAAGGAGTCAAAGTTAAGTGCGGTACTACCGATGGATGTACAGTGTGTGTATATATATTTAAAAAAAACAGCATCAGCCATTTACGTAAGTGAAGACGCTCTCAACTTGTTTCATATGCACGCAAATGGCTACCCTCCTTAGCATGCGTCAGCCTGCAATTAACTGCAACCGAGGAGTGCAAATAAACCGGGCTCTGCGGCGCTCAGACATACCGTTATCCCGATCGATCGTGTGCCGTGTACAACATTTCTATATTAAATAATGTATGTAAGCGCCAATAGTGCATATTCGAGGAATGGTAGACGGGCCCCACGGTATACCGGGTGCATCCCATCTCAGGACGGCTGTCCCAAAGATCGGCTGACCGCCACTGCTTTCCATTTTGACTTTACGTTTTGTTTTAAAAATAGTACTTTGATTGTTGCGAATTTTCATTACACTTGGCAGCAGCATCCACTCAAACGCGTTCTCTAATTTACAACAAAGTGACACAATAATTATACTTTCAGCGGGCTGCCTGCGTATGTTTTTGTCGGTGAAGGATGGAAAAGGAAAAATATGCCTACAAGTTCCAAGAAGTATCTAAATATATTATCGGAGTTAAGTGTCACTGTGGCTGTTTTTTGTGCAGCGCAGACTCCTTAGATGTGACTCCGGGTCTGTGTAGTGCATTAACAGTAATGAGTTACATTCTGGCTGAATAACCGCTCACCTTCAGTTTTACTCTCATTGTAATCGCTGGCGTGATGTGCTGGATATGAAATGTTGCAATACCTCTGGTGGATTTGGGTCGTTTTCAGACTTCCTGCCCCATAGTGTTGTCTTAAATCTCTAGATGGTCCCCAGACACCTTCTCTGCCCCCCCCCCCCCCCCCCCCCCCCCCCCCCCCCCCCCCCCCCCCCCCCCCAGCTACCCCCCGCCCACCACCCCTCCA
>JAODKE010000051.1:18601839-18617989 GCA_026779605.1 Mormyrus hasselquistii
AGATTTTAACAACTCTGAGCTATTAGTTAAGTTCTCCCCAAGCGAGCTTGATGGGCCGAATGGCCTCCTCTCGTTTACATAGTTCTTTTATGTTTTTATGTTCTTATCCCATCGATGCAGCCCACAATGATGGAGCCATCAAAAAACTGTTAAGTTTTTCAGTGACAGTAATATTTAATTTGTTTATTTTCTCAAATTTCATCTAGATACTGAACAATTATGTTTTGCAGCTAAACATTTTAACTAGACTTCCCCTGTGGGGGTCACTTTGTTTTCCTATGTCAACTTATCTTCAAAGCATAGCATGGGTTCAGGTCCCTGCTTGCACGGGAAAAATGAAACTATATTCAACTTACTACAGTCTCATCTTTGCTTAACACAACCGTAGAAAACCAGCATAACTTCTCTATGCTAGGGTTTAAACTGTAGTTCAGCAATTTCCAATGAGACCAAAAGAGACATTTAAGTGCCTGGAGAAATAAAGCCAGAAAATGATACAAGCAACAGAACCATCAGAGCCCAAGCAGAGCAGAGGTGACCCAAAAAAGGGACGTGCTCTCTATATCAGATTCTTAATAGCACTTGGCTCTTCAACACAGTGGAAGAGATGTTGGTAGGATATCTATAAATGGAGAACAAATGTCAGTGGCTCTGCCTGTCATTGTTTCAGCAGTAGGGTGGTGAACAAACAAACATTGCATGAAAAAGTATTCATGATGGTCCAACTGTAACATGAGAGCCCCCCCCCCTACTGCTATAAAATCAGGATGAAATACACGTAGTTTATAGAACTTGGTGAGTAAGAACTGCGATCCCCCATTCTGGTGATGGGAGCAGAGTTCTGTACTACTGCATGTGAGGTTAGGGCAGAGCATGGCATGCCCAGGGAGGAATTTTATATACCAGCGTATATAGAGCAGTCACAAACACCATTCAGTCCATCCATCTTGTATAACAGTGGCTCATCCAGGTCAGGGTCACAGGGAATGACACTACTACTACTACTACTAATAATAATAATAATAGTAATAATGATACTATAACTACTACTCCTACTACTATTATCACTACTGCTATTACTACTACTGTTGCTACTAGTAGTACTGCTACAACTACTATCACTATTACTACTGCTATCACTATTACTGCTACTACTACTAATAATAGTAATAATACTATATCTACTACTACTATCACTTCTATTACTACTGCTGCTGCTGCTTCTACTAGTACTGCTACTACTACTATCACTATTACAATTATCTGAATTTCCTGAAAAAATCATCACTTTTAACATTTCTGCCCAAGGTAATATTGTATTATCCATAGTCCTCGCAGGGTGGATTTAGGCATCTGTCTAACAGGCATAAAGTTTTCACACCTTCCATGTAGCAATGTATTTCAAACTTCAGACAAAAGGTCTTCAAAAATGTACAATTAGAGCACTATAGTGAACAAAATGCACCTTACTATGTATGATGACATGCACAGAAGCTAGAATATTAAAATGCTAATAACACTGACTGTAATGACCATTAAGTAGCTCTCACTGGCACAGGAACCCACTAAAGGGTTGCAACCACTTCTCACGACCTTGACATGAAGGTCACAGAGTCATTCTGTGAGTGGGAGTCCGGGGGTTACGGCCACGATAAGGTGCCCTCAGTGCACAGCTGACCCTGATACGGCTTCACCAGAACAGCCTTTCTGTTCCTCCACTAATGACCAAATTCGCTCTGACCATAACCACTGCATGCACACAGTGGGTGATTTATTTACAATTTATTTAATTAGCAGATGCTTTTTAGCAAACTACATTTTTGCTCATGGGCCCAAAGGCAGAATCCCTCTGTTAATCCTGAGGATTTGAACCAGTGATTGTTTGGTTACAGGTGTTTCATTCTTACCCGCTCAGCCATACACCAGCTGCATGTTGCGTGTACCTGTGTTCTGGGGGGGTGGGGGATTGACAGAAGGCGGCTCTGCTCAAAGCTGGGAGCCATAACAAATGACTCATGTGAGGAATCCATCCATCACTGTAACCATTTAATCCCAACCAGGGTCATGGAAGGCACTGGAGCCTCTACCAGGAAGAATGAGTACAGGCAGGAACCAACCCTGGGCAGTCGCCAACACACCACAGGGCATGGACAAGGAAGGGCCAATTAACCTACCACACACACTTTTGGACCAAGGCAGGAAACAGGAGCCCCCGGTGGAAAAATCACACGAACATGGGGAGATCATGCAAACTCCACGCAGAGATGTCCTATGCCCAACATGGGGACAGACCCCAGGACCAGTGCTAACCACTGCACCACTGCGTCAACCTTAAGAAGAAGGAAATCCCATAGGATTCAGTCCAGAGATGCTTGTCCTGGACTAGGTATGGGTAGTTCATAACTTTCATTGTCTCATATGCTTTTAGCAACATTGTTGAAGCTGTAACTCTAGCAGAGTTTCAGTTCACCCAGATTCAGCCAGATTCTGTAAATGAACAGCAGAAATGACTGTGTGAATGTAATGCTGGTCAGTGAGTGGCTGATGATAGGCTGTGACTCTTTACAATGTGAGCAGGCCTTGGGGGGGGGCGTTAATTGCACGTAACAGGATGCAATTGGGGTGTACGTGTGTATCCACAGCAATGGAAGGCGTGCGTGAGCCAGGCAGTGCTGAAGATCAACATGGGGAGAGCACAGATTAAAGCCACAAAGCAACTGCAACACCGACCGGAGGTTCCTGTCCAAATTCCCAGAACTGGCCGCCCTAAATCCCTCCTAAATCATACGCGGGAAATTTACAGTTATGTTTGGCACACTGCCCACATCCCTGGGCCTAAAAACATGGGGATTTCATGAGAAGATGAGGCTTCAGAACGATCAGCGAATGAGCAGGTGGACAGGGTGACAGTTTAGTAGCATTTACAGTAAAAAACTTAACATTATTTCTATTACAGCAGTAAAGTTCTTTAGTGTTGAAATATGTTACTTTAGTGCCGAAATATGTTTCATCATTAAATGTGAAATATGCTCATAGTCATAATGGACGTGATTAAGGCAAAAAGACATATGACACTTCATTTGCAATTTGTACAAGTACAGGTTGACAATAATTCTTTACCTTTCACACCTTACAAGATACACATACTGAGGTAAGAGCAAAGCTTGGGGCCAGAGTACAGGTCAGACTTTATCTGTGGTTAAGGGTCTTGCTCAAAGGCCCTGTAATATTTTCACATCCATGGGATCACATGGTCCTGAGTAGATTCACATGGTCCTGGAGTAGATTCTAGCTTAAGAAAATGTCTATCGTAAAACGCTCATGCACAATAATAGTTTGTATTTTTCAAGTATTTTTCAACTAGCCGTCATGTGACCCTCACT
The DNA here is from genome assembly GCA_026779605.1 of Mormyrus hasselquistii. Taxonomy (NCBI): domain Eukaryota; kingdom Metazoa; phylum Chordata; class Actinopteri; order Osteoglossiformes; family Mormyridae; genus Mormyrus; species Mormyrus hasselquistii. The sequence goes on from JAODKE010000051.1 coordinate 18,605,223, forward strand.
TCTGTTTACAGTATGTCACACTAAGGCTACAAACGTTTTCATGATTTTTCAGGTTAGACCCAAAATCGGATCAGGTTCCTGCCCCCCCCCACCTCCCAATATCTGCTCCAGCATTTTTTGCTGGCATGGGCCCAATTCCGATAGTGGTCAGACTGGTGTCACCCCGAGTAGTAGTGTATCATTCTCAGTTACGTGAGTATGCTCCGTAGCCTAGGTAACGCGCTGCCATGGATCCCTGACAGTGTGGCCCGAGAATCCTTCCTTCCCAGCAGCTCTGTCATGTTCCTTCTGTACTGATCCAGTGTCCCTGGGGGGGAGGTGCGGGGAGGGGGATGCCAGAGACCCTTCGCATATTCAGGCTCCATGTCACTGGATGTTCAAGACACACACTGTAAAAATAAGCCACCAAATGGACAGAAAACTGTAAGCTGATACCTTCAAAACAACAGGTGCCTCAGGTTCATTCTCTCAGTCACTCTTTAACCATCCTCTTCACTATATATTTTATGGAACTAATCTATGGTATGACAGAGAATACAGTTTTATCAGCTGACATTCCCCTGACTTCCCTTTCTTATCTCAGCAACCAGGGTGAGAGGAGAAAATGACAGTTTGCTCAGCAATCTTGTTTTGCAGGATTGTGTAAGATTTATTTCTGCTTTATCTAAAACAATACACAATAATTTACATGGAAACCATAATCCTACAAATAAATTTAAGCCAAACAAGCAACTCACTCAATAACTTGCAAGGATTCAGCAGAACAGTTCCCTCATGAGCAAAATGAAATGTAAATTATTGTTTCAGATTAATCCTGTGTAGCCAGAAAGTCTTTAGTAAAAAGTAAATAAAAAATTACAGAAATACAAAGGAAGAGTTTTCACTGTCCAGTTTTCTGTGTAATTCCAAACGGTGTGGTTGAGGTCACAGAGAACATTCCCCAAACACACTTAGAATGGCACACATGTAAATGTTTCAAGAGAAAACTCAAATCTGTGGAGCCCTCAGGTTTAAACAAGTCTGCTCTGTTAATGGTGGGGAGTAGGACAACACTGGCGAACAATATGTTTAAAATATCAAATCAAGACATCAGCTCAGCATCAGTTCAGCTCAGTGCTGAAGTGTTCCCAGGCTGCCAGGCTTAAGCGAACAGCTCACATTTTAAGAGGCTCATATCCACACATCCAAACACTCTAGACCAGTATCTCCAAATCTCGTCCTTGGGGAACCACAGTTGGTCCATGTTTTTGCTACCTAAAAGCTCTCTACCAGACAGTCCACATTTTTGCTCCCTCCTAGCTCCTGGTAGCAAAAAAACATGGATTTTCTGTGGGTCCTCAAGGACCAGATTGGGAAACATTGCTCAAGACAAACACCAGTATGCCTATAAACCAAATGGACCCATAGACGATGCCATCATAACCATAGCACAGGGTGCTCTCACCTGCCATGAACACCTTGCGCATACGTATGAATGCTTTTCATTGGTTGTAGCTCGTGTTTAACAGCATCATACCCAATTGGATCTACAGAAAGCTTTATAACCTGAGTCTTAGCCAATCCATGAACCAACCGCCCTCCAGTCAGGAAGACTGGGTCCCCATCTTTCATCCCTCCTTACGTTCAGCCCTGGTTCACCCCAGGCTGTGTGCCCAGCTTACTCTTCTCTGCCCTCCACATCCACAACTCCACTGCAAAGTTTGTAGCTGACATAACGATGGTGGGGCTGATCACAGATGGCGACAAATCAGCCTACAAAGACGAGATCCATGGTATTCAGAGAACAGTCTGGCAGCAAGCCTAGACAAGACCATAGAACTCATGATTAGCTTCAGGAGAAGATGCACTGAGCCTACACCCATCCATATCAACAGTAGAAAGGGCCTCCAGCGTCAAACTCCTGGCGACCCATATCACAGAAGTTTGCTCATGGTCCAACAGCACCAGAACACTAAGAAAGCTCAACAGAGGCTGCACTTCCAGTGCACGTTATGGAAAGTCAATGTGGGACAGGAGCTATGAGTGTCCTTCCAGCTTTGCTCAACTGAGAACATTTCAACCTGCAACATCACCACCTGCTTTGGAAGCAGCATTACTATAAACAAAACTGCTTTGCAGTGCAACATCAGTAAGGCAGAGAAGATACTGGTACTCTGTTACCTTTCCATTGTTTGAACTGCCCCTGTCAGGTTGAAGGTACAGGGCAGTCTGAGCCCACACTAGCAGATTTAAGAACTGTTTTTAACCCAAAGCGGTGCCCAGTCTGTACCAGGCACTAAAGGACTCTCACACATAACCCCCCATGCACCACACCACCAAATACTGTACTACTCCTCATACAGGTATTTGTACTTTTCCATAAATATATTAGCTAGTTTGTTGGTGATGTTCACATACTGCATGTGTTGTCTTGTGTGTGTTTGCACCGCTTAGGGAACTTAACTCATTTTGCAATGACAACATTAAAGAAGTGAGACTTGTTTGAGACATAATTTTACTCGTAAGACATAATTTTTTTCGTAAGAGGAAATGGGTAACTAAAGCAGAGTAGTCAGCAGCCCAAATATCCACAGGCCCTAATCACCCCATACTCCATTCCTTAGAATGACCTTATACAAGTTATTGTTTAACAACTGTTGTGTCATTTAAGATATGAAGGACTGATCATGTGGAAGGTGTCTGTGTTTCTGTACTGGAAGGCCAAATTCGACATAGTTTATGGTATGTTGTTTATATTTTTAGCTATCATTGTTTGTGCCAAGGGTCTCTCTGCAGGCATCCAGAACCTCCCCCCCCCCACCCATGCAAGAGATTATAAGAAATATTTGGATGGAATTTCTAACTATCCTTTGAGCATGATGCAATATATAGGTGCATGCTGGCTCATGACTTTATACTTTTAAAAATGTATAACTAGTGTCAATTGTGCTCAGATGATAGTGAAGGGAAACACGTTTAATTGGGATGTGATGCCATGCAGAGGACAGACTGCAGGCTCCCCTGTGACACCAACTAGGCTAAGCGCTGGGTGGCTGGATTTATGTGAATCCTTTTGATTGGTGAATTTGATGTTGCTTGCCCAGATTTTCTGTGTATTTAAGTACCTGCCCTCCCTCTGCTTGTTAGTCAGTCATCATGCAAATGTCACTGTGCTGTTGCATTGCTTTGCTCCCTAGTCCTGATCCATGTTACTGTTCCTTAGGTGTCTTACTTTGTGGTTTCTTTAAGTTTGCTCTTTTATTTTTCCTGTTTTTTTTCTTCTTGATACCTTATGGTCCCTATATTTTGTGCTTTTACCTGGTTTGTTCAGTTTAAACGCCTTCAGCTGCTCTGTGGATCATCATCTTTTCCTCACCTGCGTCACGCCACACTATAACAGTTACTGTAATTAGCTATTTTGACATGTAAAACACTGACGCACGGCCCCTCTTCAGAAGATGTTAAAAGTTCATGTTCTTCTCAAAATAGATTTCACCATATAATTGTATTTACATGAGCTTGATCACATGTTCAGGAAAATGTGCTGCCTTCTAAAACTCTTGCAAAATGAGTGTTCGCCCATATACAATTAGCCACTTTACAGTTAGCCATTTTACAGTTATCCCCTTTACAATTAGCCCCTTTACAGTTAGCCCCTATATAGTAAGTCCCTATACAGTTAGCCATTTTACAGTTAGCCCCTTTACAGTTAGCCCCTATACAGTTAGCCCCTTCTCCCTACCCACATACCTAGTTCTGAGTCACAGCATGCCTATTCATCTCAGGACACACACTCATTATGGTCAGTTTCAGAGACACTGCTTTACCAAACTACATGCTTTTGAATTTTTTGAGGCGGAGATCTGTGGTAGCCGGAGAAGATCCACGTAAACAGAAGGAGAATAGCTTCACATTAAGAGGCTGAATGAAAGACACAACCTTCTGGAGGTGCTGGTCCCGTCGCTAAACACTGAGCAACCCAGTTTGTTTTTCCATCCAATATGAGAGATTTCATAACAACATGAGATTGCTTAGAGTGTACGGTCTTCTAGCAGCCTTTATCCTGTTTCAGACAAGTATCAGGACGGACTGCCAGAAACCTTCCTAAAGGGAGGAAACAGAAAGTCAGCAATGAGCTAACCTGGCTAACAAACCAGCCATGAACAACTGCTGTTACTCACGTCTCCTCACCTACAAAAGTCTTTTTATTTTTTTTCCGACCTGACACCATATCGTAAAATGTTGAGGTTACTCCATACCCAATATGCTGGCTCATTGTCTTTCTTGAGATAATAAGAGATCGCAAACAGTTTGTGGAAAGTGAATCAAATTCACACCCTGCTTACATTTCATCCAATAGCTCTAAATACAAATGCTACTTTGGCCCTTTGTATTACTGGAAAATTGCAGGTTAGCTACCTTGCTAACAGACTCTAAAGAAGGGCACATGTACACACACATGCAACAACACGTGAACACATAGAAACACACATGTACAAACACACGTACACAAAGACACGCACACACGTGCACGCATGCACACACAGAAACACACACAGAAACACACACAGAAACAGTCCTTCAGGTGGTTAGGTGCACAACGCACTACACCCTTAGATAACATTTTAATAATTTGATCATGTCTTTTTAATGGTCAGCGTGATCAGAGATCCACACACCCAAAGACCTATGGACAGTCCGACTGGCTTGTGTACCGTCTGTGCCAGGTCTGCTACAGAGAACGCGCTGGCTGTGAGTCAAAGCTGTGTTTTTAAACACAGTCCTATTAGATAACAGCATGCACAGAAATACAGACCAGTAGATCAAACAAGGGCGTAACTATCACTGATTAAACGTAATGCTCTCCAACGCAGTTTGTAGCGATGATGTTGGGTCCTGGTCAAGGTCTCGAAGATATCGTGTGACAGGGATGGAATCCGAAAGTGAAACGACGCTCAAATCTGATAAAACATAAAACACCTAAACTCTTCCGTCTCATACGGAGGGCTTTTAAAGGTGATATCAACCCAACAGCCTTGCAATTATTACAATTCTAGAAAGGTGCCCAGTATGCTGTTTGAGTTGGGACATGTAGCAGAAGGTAATTTGCATAAACATTATGACAGGAAAACACGCTGAAATGAAGAGTTTCTTAACTAAAAACATCATAGCCGTCCAGAGCGAGCAGGATCTCTGGGGAATTGGGTCTGATCTCCTCACAGAATTCTAGAGGTTGCTTCGTTCTGAAAGGCAACAGAAGAAAAAAAATCATGTAAGGCTGAGGTGGACTGTCATGCTCCCCTGCTCAGGGGGTTTGTATACGCTGGGCCCTGACACGGAGATCACCAGCACTCACAAGAGCAGAAGGGCCAATCGAGGGCTGAGGGGTGGAGAGGCAACTGGAGATAAACAATCCCCCGCCTTATCTTCTCCACCACGCCTGCAAGGCCCTGAGGAGCAGCACGTCCACCAACATTTTTAAAAAAACGGCCTGCTGGTTAGCTTGGCCTGCATTCTGCCCGCGTGCGGGACATGCTGGGGCCTGACAGTGATTCCTCTGATCACCGTTTCACTGTGTCGGCAGTAAGCTCTCACCTGACTGCACTTTTCACGATGGCAGATATTTTCCGAATGATCGAGACAGGATATCGCTGACATTCCCACTGCGTTCAACAAGCTGAAGGAATCTCAGCCTGAAATCTGATTCCTCTGTTTTTCCTCTCAGTAATACGATCACTGTTGTTTGCATACAGTTTAGCCGAAAAATGTGCCTTAGGCAGCAATTGCTAAAGCAAAGTTTGTTTATAAAATGTGTCACACAGGTTGGTGGCAGTTTCTAACATTGTTCCTAATCCTGACAATGACTTGGTTTCAAAGATTTAATCCAGAGATTGTTAGAACATATAAAACACTTTTGGTGCTTAAACTTTTTTTGCTAATGGAGGGAAGCTGCTACACCAACACCAAAGTGCTACTGCAAACATAATGAGCCAAAATAGTGCAACAAAATAATATGCAGCCACTACACCCAAATGCCCCATTCCTCCATTATGAAGGCAGGAACAAACTGTATCCATAGGAATATACTGGTGAGAATCAGTAAAGTATTTTGCCAAAGAATGTAAAATTCACCTACAGAGAAAACAGCAAGATTATCAATGAAGAAGGAGCCAATCACTCCTATCTGAAAGGTTCTTGCTCTTCACAAGCAGCAGAACTTCAAAGTTATGCCTGGTCCATCCCCAGCACTCTGCCAGAAATATGGAACCTCTGCTCACAAGTAGATATTACAGTTATATCCATCTATCCGTCGTCAAGGTCAGATCCTCTGCAGCTTATCACAGGAGGCCTAATGAACAATGCTGGGGCAGGATGCCAGACCAGTGAAGGCTCATAAATGCATACAAAAGCTAAGGACACCAGAGTGGCTGGAGGACACCTACACTGGGAGAGACTGCAGACTCCTAAGACACACAGAACACAGCTGGGATTTGAGCCCTCAGCCTTGCTAGTGTGCACCCAGTGTACACCTTCGCAGTGTAAGTTACTACAATAAACATGGTGTACGCACCCATGGCACCCACAGTATACATCTTCGCAGTGTAAGTTACTACAATAAACATGGTGTACGCACCCATGGCACCCACAGTATACACTATCGCATTTTAAATTACTAGAATAAATATGGTGTACGCACCCATGGCACCCACAGTATACAGCGTTGCAGTGTAAGTTACTACAATAAACGTGGTGTACGTACCCATGCCACCCACAGTATACACCATCGCAGTGTAAATTACTAGAATAAATATGGTGTGCGCACCCATGGCACCCACAGTATACACCGCCGCAGTGTAAGTTACTACAATAAACATGGTGTACGCACCCATGGCACCCACAGTATACACCTTCGCAGTGTAAGTTACTACAATAAACATGGTGTATGCACCCATGGCATCCACAGTATACACCTTCGCAGTGTAAGTTACTACAATAAACATGGTGTATGCACCCATGGCACCCACAGTATACACCGTTCCAGTGTAAGTTACTACAATAAACATGGTGTACATACCCATGGCACCCACAGTATACACCGTTCCAGTGTAAGTTACTACAATAAACATGGTGTACGCACCCATGGCACCCACAGTATACACTATCGCATTTTAAATTACTAGAATAAATATGGTGTACGCACCCATGGCACCCACAGTATACACCTTTGCAGTGTAAGTTACTACAATAAACATGGTGTACGCACCCATGCCACCCACAGTATACACCATAGCAGTGTAAATTACTAGAATAAATATGGTGTACGCACCCATGGCACCCACAGTATACACCGTCGCAGTGTAAGTTACTACAATAAACGTGGTGTATGCACCCATGGCACCCACAGTATACACCTTCGCAGTGTAAGTTACTACAATAAACATGGTGTACGCACCCATGGCACCCACAGTATACACCGTCGCAGTGTAAATTGTTAGAAGTCAAGGCATCATGTTGGAATATCTCACCCACTGGAGAAATCAAAGCCAAAATTAACATTAAAGCTGATGGGGGGTAAAAACAATTAACACAAAACTTTGTATCTTTTATTAAACTTTGGGAAATTAAGATAAAAGGTTAATGCAGAAGGAAGTGAAACTGAGCTCCAGAAAGGTGCAATTTGGACATAAGGAATCAGAGCCTGTATTTTGACTTCGCATGACCGGTTCCCTCCTGTTGTGCTTAGGAGGAGGTAACATGCAGATATCATCTTCAGCCATTCTCACGTCATCAGGCCGACCTCTAACCTGCCAAGGCTCGTTCAGGATCCCGGGGCTGAAACAGAACATTCTCAGCATACAGCAGAATCACCCTCTTGCCAGATATTCATGTCTCCCTTCTGCAGAGTCAGATCGTCAGGTCATTGTGAATGTATCCCTGTGGCACCCTGCAGCCTAGGGGCTGAAAGAAAAGAATAAAAGCAAAGGAAAAAGACACGGACTGGGCGGGTGGAACAATCGCTTCCTGCATTTCCAGGAAAATGCTATTCGGTACTATGAGAATTACAGGAAATGGTCGTATATCCAGCATTCAAGTAACTGGCACAGTATAAATTATCAGTATACAAATGAAAAAATTTAAGTAATAACACTATTCTATTAAGATTTTGTAACAAAGAAAAGCATTGCACGATACAAACGTTAGTTCCTGCACATTTTTAACTTATTTTATATTGTTTTAAGGTATATTAAGGACCTACAAATGAACATACCACAGCTTTTAATGTACTGGGTGGCTTATTCAAAGTGATTTTGTATTTTTACTGTATCACATACTGTGCTGTTACCAAAACGTCACTTAGGCCCTGTTAGCTAGATTCTGTTGAAGGTAAGACTTGTCTGAGAAGCAACCCATGAATTACATGATGTTTACAAGCATTTTCACCGGGACAATAGGAACGAACGAGCAAGGCTATTACTCGTAGTGATATGCCACTTTGATTTTGATGCTTGAAGTTTCATTTACGTATCCACAGAATGAGGGCAGTCGAGCGTGGGTACGGGAAGAAAATCTACAGCCATTTCCAGGACACTCAGAAACACTCTCCGCATGTGGAAGGGAATCCAGGCCATCACAGTCTACATGGCCACAGCACCTTCCTACAGTTGTGATGCCTCCCTGCCAGATATGATGAACAACTTCTGGGTCACTCCATGAAATCTGTGCCTTATCAACTTTGAAAATTTACATCACCACTTTTTACATATCCAGGGAACAAAGATATATTTATATCTTTATAAATTATATCATGCCATTAATAATTTAATATTTGTGTAATTGAATATTTTATAACAGTTTTTTTACTAAATGTTTTGATAGTTTTGTCAACCCTGTTGCAGACATAGGCGTGGATTTCTAAATAGAAATATCTAATAGATGTAGATGCAGAGTACTTTAGTCTCTGTTGTCACTGAGATTATTTTCAGATTTTTGGCTTTTCCCAGTATGATACCTTTTCACTGAAACGATTAAGATCACCTTAATATTGGATGCCGATCACATTTCAGTTCAGAAAAAATATTTTTAAAGGATAAATCTTGACTGAATGACCCAGTCAAGAATATAACATTGTGTAAATTTCCATGATAAGACTTAAAAATGCAAATTAATGACAAGAACAGAACTGATGTTACGGTAACAGGACTGACGAGATTAACAGGGATAACAGGACACTGTGTACTCTGCACATGTTTGCTAGACACCAGTAAGTTTTACCTCTGAAGTTACCCAATGTTATTTTTCACTTGACTGGCATTGTTGCATTAATGAAGCACGTTGCTTTATGTTTTTTTTCGCACTGCAGTCCTGCTCCATCCTGGCTTGTTCTCTTACTTGCTCCCGTAGCCTCAGGTCCACCTGCGACCCTGAACAGGACAAACGGTTACAGAAAATGGATGGATGGATGGATGGATGGATTGCAGGTCCATGCATGCATTAATGATGTACGTTTTTGAAGAAAAATTACTTTTTTTGAGACTGATTATTTTCATATTGGTCATTGACATATTAAAATCCATTGACTTTTTCAATTGCTACTCAGGCTCCCTTGAATGCATAGATGTAATTCCACTAGAGCAGCTCCCTGCCTGCACATTACGCCAAAGCTCCTTTATGTATATTCCTCACACGTCTTGCCTTACGCCTTTTTGTATTGTTTGCACTGTATGCCTGTCTATGTTATAACACTTTTACTTCTAGTCTTCTATTACCATGTTCTTGTAGGACACAGCATCCCATTCACTTACACGCCTGGAACTATGATGAAATTACAAAGCTCAATACGACTTTTTCCAGACATCAAACTCAGCAATAAAATCAGCAATGTCATCTGCATCTGCGCAAGCGTGATAGTGCCTTTGCTTTTCCTCTGCACTTAGTGGCGTATTACTAATGTGGAAAATTATTAGTGTAAATATAGAATAATCGACACAATAATTCTAAAAATTAACTCGAAGTAGAATCGCTGCATTACATTAAATACCTACGGGATGCGTGGGAATTACATGGTACTAATGTGCTGCTAACATGTGATCAGTGTTTATATGCCAGCTTCACTGAGTGACATGGATATGAGCTCATTAGTGCACACATAAGCACATGCTGTTTACTTTGAAAGGATATTATTTGTGTATATATTCATTATTTTATGAGAAATAAATAGTTGCTTAAATTTATATGTTACATAATGGTAACAGTATTGATATTGTATGCTACCCACCCCCATGGTTAAACCTCTAAAACGTCAAAAATAGTACATTGGAGATGAGAGAAACTTACTTGTCTTACTTACTTGTCTTTTAACTCTTGGCGTTCTGTAAATGATGTCACTTCTGGAATGTACCATTATTTTCTAAGGTAACAGTGTGGCAAGACATCGGGGGACACTAATAAAATGATATCTGAAAATGTTTTTTTTTTTAGTAATACATAATACAAGATTACATTTAAAACAATATGTACATGTGAAAATTGTAACATTTTAGCTATATTTTACAAATTAAAATCACCGCTGAAGGAAAACAATCACAGTGAGGGACATGCCAAAAACCCAATGCTCATCAGCATAAAAAGAATTTTAATTATTTAAAATAATATTTATTTAACTTTAAATTGATGTTATTTTGAGGAAGGAAGCCATGCTACTGTCATGTTTTAAAATTACATATTTATTTGTTGTTACAGTAATTATTTCTTGGGGATGCAAAAGGCAGCAGTTCCATGGAATGACTCTTCTCTGTGTGGTATGATGCCCTGAACACACCTGCAAGGAACACCATCCCTTCATCTCCAGAACAGGTACTGTGTTTCACCATAGCTGATGTAAGGAGAACTTTGCTAAAAGTGAACCCACATAAAGCGCCTGAACCAGACAGCAAACCTAGCAGAATACTCTGGGAATGTGTCCACCACCATCACAGCGGTGCAGTGGGAGTCACCTGCCTCCTGCCTTAATGAAGACTGCCCTGTAGCGCTGATACCGGCCATCATTAAGTGGGACACCTGCATCACATGACTATGATGGCATCTCCACAGCTATTCAGCTGACCCTGTCCTACCTGGAAAAGAACACCTGTGCGAGAATGCTTCTCATAGATTTCAGCTCAGCATTCAACACCCTCATCCCCCAGAAGCTGAGTCTGCTAAGTGTCAACACTTCCCTGTACAACTGGATCCTGGACTTCCTGAGAGAGAGAGAGACTCCAGACCATCTGCATCAGCAGCAGGTCTCCAGAACCATCACACTGAGCACCGGCGTTCCCCAGGGCTGTGTGCTCAGTCCACTTCTGTTCACCTTGCTGACTCATGACTGCATGGCCACACGCAGCACCAACACCACCATCAACTTTGCTGATGACATAACAGTGATGGGTCTCATCAGTGATAAATCGGCACCCGGAATCGGGATACGACGACTGGTGGACTGTGCAAGTGCAACAATCTGTCTCTTAATATGGACAAAATGAAAGAGATGATGGTTGGCTTCAGGAAGGCACATGCTGTCCATCTTCTACCGCACATTGACGACTCCGCGATGGAGCTGGTCAGTTGCACCAAATTCCTTGGAGTACATCTGACAGCTGACCTCTCCTGGACCCTCAACACCACCCCCGTAGCCAAGAAGGTGCAGCAGCGCCTCCATTTCCTTCAGCAGCTTAGAAGAGTAAGTGTACCTTCCCTCATCCTGACCATGTTCTACAGGGGAACCACCAAGAGTATCCTGACCAGCTGCATCACTGCCTGATTTGGCAATTGCAACATCTCTGACCGCGAGACTCAACAACACCAGTGAACGTGGCTGGAAAAACCTACCAGGTCCCCTCTACCCTCCGTTGAGGACATCTTCCTCGAGCACTGCATCTGCATGGCCTCCAGCACTGTGGAGGACCCCTCCCACCCTTCACGTTCCCTCTCTGTCCTCCCCTCCATCTGGCAGAAGGTACCGGGGCACGCAAGCTCCCCTGCCAGCTTCTCTTAAAGCTGTGAGAACTCTGAACTCTTTACCAGCTCTGTTATAAACCTGGCTTACCATCAGCACTAGCCACTGTATCCAGTGGACAGTGTCCAACACTGCACCTTTCCTACATCTGTGCCAAATCTGTTGTATTGTTACATCGCTTGTATTTATTATTTCTACAGTAGTCACCATATCCGCTATATTGTGTGGGGACCCTTGTATGTCAGTGTTTGTTTATTCTCTGTTAGCGATATTTATTAGTTATTATTCTCCTTTTCTTCCTCTCCCTCAGGTGTTGCACTTCATCTTGTTTAGTGTCTCTGCACTTTATGTATATATATACTGTATGGCATTGTATGACTATAAAGGCCCACTTGATTAGACCTGAGAATTCAGTTTTTTTCCAAGAGTAACACTCAGCTATCCAGCAATGCCTCAATATCAATGTTGCTGGATACAAGAACTTTCACTGTATTTCCATTTACTGAATATCAGCAAAACACAATCAGCTCTGACCCCAAACGAGATCAGGCTAAAGTAGATTACATTAGGGTGGAAATTAATGGAGGAAAGATAATGGCAAGACTTAGGGATAGAATCACTAGACTGGCTGTAACCATTTGCAATAACCCCCAGTTATTTGTTTATTAGGGCTGGGCAAAAAAATAGATTTTTCAATATATGGTTTTTTAAAATGCAGTTGATTCAAAATCGATTCTCAATGGACACGAATCGATTTTTTCGATATTTATTCACACATGCATAAATGGCAGAA
>JAODKE010000051.1:18627210-18638300 GCA_026779605.1 Mormyrus hasselquistii
CATTGTTATACTTACCATTAAAACCAATACAATTCCCATTATAACCATTAAATCCATTACATTTTCTATTATTTTTGTGCAGGGTTTTATTGCTTTTCCAGCAGTGTATACAACATAATAAAATTAAACTGCAAAAATTGGTTTGTTACGGAACAACATGCAGTATTACTACAATAAAACGTGGTGTGTACAAAATGTGAAGTTTTGTCATGTTTTTTTTTTTTGGGGGGGGGGTCTTGTACATATATCCCAAGGCAGAAAAATAAGTGTTAAGGTAATCACTAGTAACTGAGGAAGGTGCCCATGTCTCCCCCCGTTTTGATGGCATTTAGCTGAGGGCAGACTGATCCCAGGCCAGTGCTTTGTCTCCTCTGCAGGAACATGGATGTTGTGTGCTGAGAACTCCCAGAGTAAATTCGCCTGAGAACGATCCCTCCCTGGGTCAGGCAGGTGCGGGACGTAGTGCAAAGTTGTACCATCTCCCCCCAATATTGCACTCGTCCCGGCCTCCCGGACCTCACGGACACCCAGCCTGGGATCAGGGGCCATCGCAGTCAGCTTTGGGGCATTTCATGGGGCCATTTTAGTGTCTGAATCTCTGCAATTTCAGGAAACACAGTTAGCATTTCGCAGAGTTGGATGTCTGTTCTTTATCGCTACCTTGACCTGCTAAAACTCGTTTTCTAGAACAAAGTATGTTTTCTGCAGACACCTGTGCTGTGCTGCCCTTCATTTCCTTTACTGAGCAGTCCAGTTATTTGTTTAAACTTACAACATGCTTTGTCAGATGTCCATTTCAGGATCAGTGGTGACTCACCACAGCACAACAACAAAATGTGTCCTCTGCGTTTAACCCATATGTAACTTAGCAGGGGGCAGCTAATTCAGCGCCCGGGGGCGGTACCTTGCTCAGGGTACCTCAGTGGTACCTTGCTGGTCAGGGATTCAAACCTGTAGTTTTTCAATTACAAGTGCACTTCCCTAACCATCAGGCCACCACTACCCAGGTGTAAGTGGATCAAGATCCACACAGCAGATCAAATCTTAACTTTGGCAAAAGACTTTTTCAGAGCAAATCCTTTGTATCGGAGAGCATTAAATCATGCACCAAAGCTTCAGCACCGATGTGATTCTGGATCTGTGTCACCAAAACTGTATTTCTGTGGGGACTGTATTTCTGTGGGGACTGTATTTCCGCCAGCGTCCTCTGTGTCTGATCAGGGTCGTGCTGGAGACACGACAGTCACCACAGACGTTTTTTTCTGAGACCTGCACGGCTGGTCCCAGTAAAAATGGTGAAATTTTCAATGTCAAACTCTGTCTGACCTTAAACACCTGGGACATTTCTGCCCAACTTGAAGCTTTAGGCACTGTGGTATTTAAGGCTAACTGGTGTTTCCCTGTTGTCAGTAATGTGTGAATGTATTAGTCACATGTTGAATTGAAAAACCAAGAGGCACCTTTGGATGAAACGGTACAGCCTTTGTGAGTTTTGGTGGTAAAAGACTCTAAGTTTAGAAAGAGAGGGCTGTGTGGTACCGATGAAGAGCAGTTAAAAGAAGCAGCCCAATCAGTTTAGAGCCCCTGCATGAAATGGAAAGTGTTGACTCTCGTAATCGTTTAGTTTACAGCCAACCTCCCAACAGACCGTGCAATCAGAATATGATCATTTCTCAATGCCTTTCAATATCCAATTCAGTTAAAATAATGAATATTCAAGATCACTAGTAATAAGTTATACTAATTGTAATACTTTCTTATTAGTCAGATTAGAATGTTTGGTTACACTTTACATTCAGTGTACCTTCATAATGCATTCATAGAACATTCAGTACACCTTCATAATGCATTCATAGAACATTCATAAGCAGCATGCAAGTACACCTAACATCCCTTAACAGCTTTAATATACATTAATAACAAACATTACATGATTATACAATTATAATGTTTGTTATTATTATATAATGTTTGTTATTAATGTATATTACAGCTGTTAAGGGATGTTAGGATGTTAAGGTATACTGTACATACATGATGTTTATGAATGTTTTATGAATACTTAATGAATACATTAATCATTACCGAATATTTTACCAGTTAAAACTTTAATCAGATGTTATTTCTTACTGAACCTCTTTCCGTGGCAGAGCAGGGATTCCCTTAGGATGCCTGACACTGAAAGTGGTCGTTTCTTTGCTTGTCTGTTTCTGCCCTTTAACTGGAATTAAAAAATGGCCGAAGCTGAGCAGTTGGGTCTTTATTACAGTTGACTTGCAAGCATCATGGTGTCTTCGGCAGAACGCAGGTACATCCTAACTTCAGACATAAAGAGACAGCCCCAGCTTACAAGAAGAGCTTAAAAACATTGTATCCCTTTTTGGAATAAAATGTTACACAGTCTTAAATTGCTGGACGTTCGTATCTCGAGTTTCTTTTAGCCAAATGGATTAAGACTACTTTGGCTGTGTCGGTTTACACCGAATTAAATATTTTCCTCTATAGGAATTTTGTAGTAGATGTTCTAGTGAGATCATGTTCACGGGACATTCAGATGGTAGCACGGGGGCAGACCAGTTTGGGACGTGCGTCTTGGGGCAGTTTGATAGGGGTGGTTAGGGGGGTTCATCCCTGAAGTAGACACATTAACACACGGGCATGTCGCTCATCTAATCTGTGGCACAGAAACCCCGTCTTCATACAGATGCCATACAGAATTACATAGACAGGTATACTCACGCCTAAATGTAGGCACATATTATCCCCTTACACACACACACACAAAAACACTGACCCCATACACATATACCGGCAGTCATACTACACAGATAAACACCCAAAGCACACATACGCAAACACTTCTCCGATACAAATCCACACACAGATATTCTGCCAGCCGGTGCTTGTGCTGGAATTCCCACCAGGGCGGCGCCTGAGAGCTGTTGCCCCCTTGGTCACACTCCCCACACAAGGAGGCCGTCTAGGTCTGTGTGCGGTACAAGCCATAGCCGTCGGGCACAGTGTCTGAGCGGAGAGAAAATAAACAGGAATGAGCTCCACCAGAGAAGGACTTTACACATGTCTTACAGGCCGGCTTAGCCCCTGGCATTGCGTGTGCATGAGTGACGGATTTACCGTTGCAGCGGTAGCGTAGATTAGACCAGATGATGTTTTCCTGGGAGAAGCAGAAGACCCCCAGCCGACCACCCCTCATCGTCGTGTCAATCACCATGCCCGAATCGGCAACCACTGCCATCCCTTCATACAGTTGCACCCTGCACAGTGACAGGCAGGCCATCCAATCAAAAACAAGGGGGAGGGTCTACTAAGAAGGAGGAGCGAATCCCGGCAAAGGACAGGCGTCAACTGAATGGATGAATACGTGGATAAATGAAGGTGCCCCCCCTGGTCTGTCACAGAGCTACACGGGACAGCTGTCATGTGCTTCGAGGGGGCTGGGGGTTCTTAATAACTGCTATGGAGAGCCGGGTAGCAACCAGGTCTTGCCATGTCGGGGGAAATCGGGGTTCTGAGCCAAATGCCAAGCAGAGCCACTCTGTGGGGCTTTGACAGAGCACGGGCACTGCACAAAGCAGCAGACCCAGCCCTGAGAGGCCAAAAAAGCCCCCCCCTACCAGCTTTGTGTCTGTGTGTGTGAGAGAGAGAACGGGACTTCAGGCTGAACCGCATGGCCCTCTGCTAACTGAATAACCCAGCGGTTAGACACCTACCATGGTTCTTTCTTTCATTCTTTTCCTCCCTCCGTCTTGATGCTCCCTCATTCCTAAAATCCTTTCCCTGTCTTTTACATCATATGTCCATCAGATGAGGGTATTCATCCATGGCCCCCAGCTCAGCTCCCTATCACACCCTCCCGCACTGTACCTCCGCTCTGCGCCAGCCCACCCTGGATCTGCATATCAACAGACGCCACGCAAATTCCTGCTGAAGATCCTGTCGGCATGGCAACAAGGACAATGACCTGCTGGGAGTTGGGGGCGTCTTTTGTCAGTTTTTAGAGGTTTGGGAAGAAAGCTATGGAGAAGAACTGGGGGGAACCGGCTCCTCTCGAAGCATAACTCATTCTCTTACCTGAAAACAACATCAGCAAGTGAACCAGCCACAGCGTCCTCTAGTGTTGGGTTGCTGGCTGTGCAATTTATGCCCAAGAGAATATTTTGAGAAAGACATACAACATATGGTGTGGGTTCATAATGAAAGGCCCATACAAATAAATAAATGGTTCACGTGTTTGTTATGTGTCTCCAAGGCGTCTGGCTGACCACTTGTGTTACTGCCCTACACAGTTATTGTAACGTCCCTGTCGGACGACACACGAAAGCCCCGCCACCAGGCTAAGGTCACGACCTTTGAAAATGATTGCTTCTATCCGGCGACAGATGAAGTTTCTCCACAGAGCTGCCAGGAACACTCTCTAAGACCACGTGAGGAGCTTGGAGATAACAGAGGGACCTCGACATAAGGCCACTGTCCCATCAGAGGGAGGGGAGTCAGCTGAGGTGGTTCAGGCATTTGGGGGCCACCTGGTTGCTCCCAAGGGAGCCTGTTCTGGGGACGTCCCGCTGGACGGAGTCCCTGGGGAGCAGCCAGATCATGCTGGAGGGATTATCTCTCCCTGCTGGCTTGGAAACATCTGGGGAAATTCTGAGTGAGCTGGAGACGGTGGCCTTGGAATGAGAGGGTGGTGAGGCATGCTCAGTATGCTGCCACTATGGTCCTCAGCAGGAGATGCATGGAGAGAAGAAATGTAGCCACCATGAAGCAGATTCGAAAAATAAATTAGGTGCTCCCTGCTAAATTATAAATTAGAATATAGCTAATCCTGCATATAGTAAAGTGGTAAATAAAGATGGTAATTCTGACCCTGAGGAATGTACAGATTTACTGCACTCAACGGTATTTTGACATCCTTTGTCCTTAATGTGACACTCAGGTAACAGGTATCATCTGCTGCGACTGGACTGAAACAGCACTGAGAATGGGGTGGATGTAGATTTCAAAGGCATGCTGTGGGCGGGGCGCAGGGAGCGGAGGGAGGGGTCACCTGATGTAGCCGACCTGGGGTCGGTGGTTCAGCTGCCAACGGTAAGAGGTTTTGTCCCTCCAACCCACGTTGCGGGGGTCCTTCCAAAGCAGCTTCACCTCACCAAGGGTGTCGCCCGTATGCCACAGGGCATTTCGCAGGAACTCGCCCGGGCCGGTGCGGGACTTCACTGCCTGTGAAAACAAGCCCGGTGGCCATTCCAGCTCAGCGCCTTTGTGGGTCAGTGGGCACTGCATGGTCGGCTTGATCACAGAAACAGGGCACGGTCAGCTGATGATAGCAGGCGGATTCATCCAGGAGGGAAGCATAGAGGGAGCCTGGGGCAGCCTCATCGTCCAGATACCTTTGGCCTTAATCTAGCAGGTTGGGTACCTTCAGCTGCAGGCCGGGTTCCGCCATGGCGCGGAAGGGCAGTAGCTGCCAGTAGGCCTGCTCTGTCTGCTTCCACATGACCACGTAGAAGCTGGACGAGTCCTGGTAGCCGAAGATGAAGCCCACGTAGTCATCGTCTGTCGCCGTGTTGATGTGGAAGGTGCCTTCAAAGTCAACTCCGTTGAAGGCCGTGTAGCCTTGTAAGGGGGAACAAGGGACAAATTGGGAAGGGAGGAGAGAGAGGAAAAGCCCATGTAGGGATAAAAACTGGGGGTGGGAAATCATGCTTACCCACGGCCAAGCCAGGATCACTGTTCATGGTCTGGACAATCTCCATGCCCTGAGGTACAGTGCAATACATCTCAGCACAAAACAAGTCCTTTGTATGTCCATTATATTACAGGACCAGAGAACCTTTTCTTATGAGGTATAAAGTAGGTTTTTAATGAAAGGAAGGCCAGCACACAGCTGAGAGTCCCAAACAAACTGCCTCGGGGCAGAATACATCACCTGGTTAAGAACCACCCAGTTGGGGTCGATCTGCGCGTCACCCTCGGGGTCCAGAATCACCGTCTGGTAGGCCCTGAAATCGGTCACCGTGACCTCAGCGCTCTCAGGACACGCGTCGACCGCATCCAGCACCATGTCATTGTCAAAGTCCTCCTCACACACGTCCCCAACACCATCACCTGAGCAGGAAGCAGGACAGTGCGTGCGTGTGTCTGACAATGGAATAGACCGGAACTCTCACAGTGCAGGGATTTCAGAGGACACTTAAGCACATTGCAAATAGCTACTTGCAAATTTTAGCCACTCGTTTCAAGACCTTGCGATGTTTGATCCTAACATGAAGTCTAACATGGGCAGGTACTGTGGTTCACTGTGTGACCGAAGAGTGGGGGGGGTGGGGGGGGGGGGTTTACGGCTCACCATCGGAGTCCTTCTGGTTGGGGTTGGGGATCAGCCGGCAGTTATCTGGCCCGGGGCTGCCATAATCAGGGATCCCGTCGTTGTCGTCATCCTCATCACATTCGTCCCCAATGCCGTCGTTGTCGGAGTCCAGCTGAGAGCTGTTTGGCACCTCAGGACAGTTGTCACGCGAGTTCTGGAGTCCGTCGCCGTCGCTGGAGGGAACAGCGAGACAACTTTGGACTTAAAACAGAGAGCTGGTGTCCAGCCCTGTTCATTCCATCTTATAGGTATTCAAACATGTATAATATTCATTGTTCACTGCTACAATTGTAATTACTGGCAAAAGATGACGGGTTACTTTGTAGTAAATGAGTTAGAGCGGAACTGTGCATTACTGGTTTTTATCCCTTTAATGATGGTAGAATGAAAGGAAATGTATGCCTGTTCCTGAGGAATATGCGGTCTTTTTGCATGAAGCCGGTATTCTTTGGAATAAGTAGTGTAAGTGGTAACAGGTAATTTTCTAATTCAGCTAAATTATATGCAATTAAGCCTTGTTAGCTCCCGCAGAACATAGACCTGTTAATTGAGGGGACTGTACACAGCTGCAAATGACATGATCCCAGTGCAGTCATTAAAGACATATTCATTCAATTCATTATGCATGTGTGCGTGCTCGTGTGTGTGTGCTCGTGTGTGCGTGCTCGTGTGTGTCTGTGTGCGTGTGCGTGTGTGTGATGCATATATTACATTGTGTACATTGGTTCCCAGAATTTCATAAAAACCTCTAATTTTGACATTGTGGGGACCACTCTTTCAGTCCCCACAAGGGGAAACCTTTTAAATTTTATAAAAATCTGTGACTGAAATAAAAAAAAAACCATAAGAGGCTTAAATCCTCGGGCGTTGAATTAGCTGCTATGTCACACTGTCACATATGGGTTAAATGCAGAAGACACATTTCATTGTTGTGCACTGCGTGTTGTGGTGTGTCAACAATGATCTGATCTAAATTGTTGTGGTTATTATGGTTAAGGTTAGGGCTGGGTTGGGATAAGGCTGTCATTGCTGGGAGTAGGGTTATGCCCATAGAAATGAATGGAGAGCCCCCACAAAGATAGTCATCTGTGTGTGTGTGTGTGTGTGTGTGTGTGTGTGTGCACCACCAGCAGCAGCTCAGACTCACTTGTCCAGGTTGGTGTCGCACACGTCTCCCACCAAGTCGTTGTCGATGTCCGTCTGGGGGAGGGAACAGTATGAGCTTCCAGTATGATAACCCTGAGTTTACTGCGAATTTACCATGTTATTCATGGTATTTAGACAGTTTTTGTGTTTATTCAGCATTTAATATGTGTGTATCCAGTATCCACTCTGCGTACATACTGTGTTTACTTATGTGGTATTAGCCTTTATTTGCCCAATAACTGCCCATGATTTATCCTGTTTACTTTTTGTTACTCTGCATATACTCTATACTCTATAGCCTGTGTTTTCCCAGTGTTCAGTCTGTACACACACTGAATTTTCCCTGTGTCCATACTGTGTTTACTCTGTGATTGGGCCGTGTTTACTCAATGTTCAGACTGTACACACATTGTATTTTCCCTGTCTTTACCTTTTGTTTTCTCTGTGTTTGCCCTGTTTTTAGTCTAATTGCTCTGTTTTCACTGTGTTTGCCCTGTTTTTAGTCTGTGTGCTCTGTTTTCACTGTGTTTGCTCCATTTTAACTGTTTGCTCTGTTTTTAGTCTGTTTGCTCTGTTTTCACTGTGTTTGCTCCATTTTAAGTGTGTTTGCTCTGTTTTTAGTCTATTTGCTCAGTTTTCACTGTGTTTGCTCTGTTTTTACTCTATTCGCGCTGCTTTCACTGTGTTTTCTTTGCATAATTCTCCTTAACTGCACTGGTCCGCTGACGCTCTCACAGGCTACCCTGTCTGCCCTCCTGCCGCCCTCCTCTGACCTGTGTGGGGTTGCTGGCCTCAGGGCAGCTGTCGCAGGCATCGCCAACACCGTCGCTATCCCGGTCTGTCTGCATGGGGTTGGGCACACGGGGGCAGTTGTCCAGCACATTGGGGATGCCTGCAGAGAGGGGCCTCAGCATCAGGTGCGGCCCCCCCGCAGTCGCCTGGGGGGGCGGAGGGGGGGTCCAGCCGACGCGCTTTACCGTCCCCGTCGATGTCATTGTCACACATGTCTCCTTCCCCATTGCCATCGGTGTCCTTCTGGTCGCCGTTAGCGACATTGGGGCAGTTGTCACAAGCGTCACCAAATGAGTCGGTGTCCGAGTTCTGCTGGTCCTTGTTGGGCATCAGCCGGCAGTTGTCCTGGAAAACGAACAGGGCTGAGGGCTGATGTCACGAGAATGAGGGAGTGGTCGCCCTGGAACATGCTGGTGTTCCACGGAACACAGGCAGAGTATATACATTATGTTTACATAACATTTCCTTATTTATCAGTCACATTTATCCAAAGCAACATAAATTTATGGAGCATGTCTTGTGCACTGGGGCACAGTCATGGAAATATCCCCACAGACACAGTTGTGCAAAGGGGGGACCAACTCCATACTGATGCCTATGGATTTAGAATGAGATGTCATAAAAGTCTATGTAGGGGTAACGGCCAGGAACCCCGGTACATTAGACTATATGGTGTACAATCGAGAGCGCAGGGTCAGACGGTGCCATCGCTCAGTGGTGCGACAAAAGGATTTGGGATCACATTAGAACAAAAGCAGGCGATTACAGCGACTTTCGTACAAATAAGCATCAACATTCATTTTTAAAGTAAGCGCTTATTGCGGAGACAGTGGCATCACCGCCCAGCCCTTGATCCCAATTACTTAGGGGCAGGCTTTTGCTAAATAAATGCGGAATAAATGATATACTGTACATATATAGACACACACAGCACACCGGGCAAGCAGATAAAGCCTAAAGACAGAGGAGGAGAAAAAAACCTTAAGAAAGACCTCTTCAGAGACACACCTCCACATTCTTTATGCCGTCTCCATCAGCGTCCTCATCACACTGGTCACCGACCCCGTCACCGTCTGTGTCCTCCTGGCCTGAGTTTGGCGTGTGAGGGCAGTTGTCCTGCATGGGGGAGGGACATGCAGCCTTTGAGGACGGCTCTGGCAAACAGAGAGCTCACATGCATTAAAGACGGCGGCCGTGAAGGTCTGGGTTTGACAGTGAGCCGTGAGGTCACCCACCAGCTTGCAGTGCTTGTCATTGTCTATGCAGGGCAGCGACTCATCTGGGTAGCCATCCAGGTCTGTGTCAGGCCCACAGGTGTTCCCGTTTCCTGCCCAGCCTACATTGCACTGGAACGGGAATCAAAGAGGAGAACTGGCCCAAAGCTTCAACAGTAGTGCGATCGAGGCTGCCATCTACTGGCCACTCTCATGTACTACACTCAGAAGTGGAACGTGATTGGTCCTGCAGCTGGAGGAACGGGCTCACCACGCAGGTCACCTCCCCGCTGCGCTCAATGAGGCAGTGCGCGTTGACATCACAGGGGTCATAGCCGAGCGTGGAGCAAGACCTCTGGGGGAAGCAGCCTGTTAATTGGTTACCCGCAAAGCCTGCTTTGCAGGGGCCACATTTATAGGATCCCTGGGAGAGAGAGAGTGGGAGGGAGTGAGGGGTTTTCTACAGTGCTGAATGGCTGCACTGCATTGACTGTGCATCATTAAAGTGAAGTGGAACCGAGTTGTTTTGGGCTGGTTTGGACAAGCTGCCTCATACTGGGACTCACCACAGTGTTAATGCATATGGAGTTGGGCACACATGCGCTGCTGCCATTCACACACTCGTCAACGTCTGCGCAGTCCTGCAGAGACCAGGGGAAGGCATGAGGTGAGGTCACATGATGATGTCACATGATGATGTCACATGATGATGTCGTATGATGATGTCATGTGCTGAGGTCAGACAGAACGACATTGCTACCTTAGAAAAGGTGCAACAGAGGGCTAAGAGAATGATTCCTGGTCTTAGAGGAATGTCTTATGAGGAGAGGTTAGCTGAGCTGATTCTGTCCAGACTCAAGCAAAGGAGACTAAGGGGGGACATGATCCAGGTATATAAGATTCTAACAGGTCTGGATGCTGTTCAACCAAATTGCTATTTCAATATTAGTTTAAATACTAGAACTCCTGGCCATAAGTGGAAATTAGTGGGAGAACATTTTAAAACGTATTTGAGGAAGGACTTCTTTACACAGCGTGTAGTTACAGCATGGAATAGTCTTCCTGCTAGTGTAGTGCAAGCTAAAACCCTGGGTTCCTTCAAATCAAAGCTAGATAAGATTTTAAGAACTCTGAGCTATTAGTTAAGTTCTCCCCAAACGGGTTTTTTGGGGGACCGAATCGCCTCCCTCTCATTTGTAAAATTCTAATGTTCTTCAGAGGAGGGAAAAGCTGCTGAGCAGCCGGCTGCTAACGGCCAGCAACCGTCCTCCAGTCAGACACCAGCATGTGCCTGCTGCTCCGGGCGGAAGGGGCTGAAATGGCTAACCGTCCTCCAGTCAGACACCAGCATGTGCCTGCTGTTCCGGCAGAAGGGGCTGAAATGGCTAACCGTCCTACAGTCAGACACCAGCATGTGCCTGCTGTTTCGGCGGAAGGGGCTGAAATGGCTAACCGTCCTCCAGTCAGACACCAGCATGTGCCTGCTGTTCCGGCGGAAGGGGCTGAAATGGCTAACCGTCCTCCAGTCAGACACCGGCATGTGCCTGCTG
>JAODKE010000051.1:18638400-18655303 GCA_026779605.1 Mormyrus hasselquistii
CTATAGTTAAATCATCGTCGTTTTTATCAGACATATTTGAACATTTGTTGGAGCAGTGAAAGGACCCGAAAAAAGCTCCGTGTCCAAGAGATTTAATATAGGGGGGACAGGCCCAGATAAATGTGGGGGGGGAGGGGGAGGGCAAAGAAAGGGGTTAGGGGATGAGTAAGAAGAGGAGGCAGCCAATCCAGGCCCACTGCTGTCATACCTCGTCCGCATCCTGGCAGTGTGTGCCATTACCCATCATGCCCTCGGGGCAGGGCCCGCAGCGGTACCCTGGATAGTCCAGCGTCTCCATGCAGGACACGCCCTGGTAGCAGGGGCTGGGCAGGCAGCGAGAGTGGGGCTCGTGGAAACCTGGATGGAGAGAGAGCACGTGAGATCAGAGTCCGGCGTGCTGGGGGCCACAGTGGGCCCTCTCAGCACCCTGCTGTGGCCCATCTGAGAGAGCCCTGGTGGGCCTTGGTGAGACTCCTGCACTCACCGCACACTTGGCACTCCAGGATAGTGTTTCTGATGAGCGACATCTCCTTCACCTGCGGAGGGCACAGAGCAGGCCAGGACAGCCGGCCCCTTAGTTCACACCACATACCTGAACCACTCCTGCCAACCCCAGAGCCAAGTCAGTCATCGCTTCCCTCTCACCTGTTCTCTGATATCCTGTCTCAGCTCGCCAAGGATCTGGTTAAAGATGATCAGCTGGCCGATCAGAGCCTTGGTGTGGTCACCTAAATGGCACTCAGATTAAAGGCACCCAGTGTAACACCAGCAGATATGCCACACCAGAGGAAAACGGAAAAGTAAGCTAAAAGTGTATTCTGTATCCATCAGGGCAGGGACTGTCCGCGGCCATCAGGCAATCAGTTAGCCGGCTTATTTGTGCAGCACATTTTCAAAGTCAAGCAAACTGACAGACCAAAGTGCTGCACAATGGGAGGTAGATCAAGGACGGAAAGCGAGGCAGAGGCAGGCAGTTGACCGTTTGACCTTCCCTCCCTCTGCAGATCAGACAGTGGGTGATGCGAGAAAAGTGAGGCAGCATCATACTCACCCAGAATGGAGTTCAGCTCGCTGCCCCCTGCAGGGCGAACAGTATAGAGGTCATCAGCATGCGGGTACACCCGCGTACCAAGGAGCCTGCCTACATAATGCTTTATTCGTCACTGCTTGTGCAGTGTGATGCTCTACTGACTCAGCCGCTCACTGCATATGCACATACAGTGAAATGCAAATCTGGCAGAGCTAATCTGCAATGTCACGGCACAGGGGCTAATGTAAGGCAGTCAGCATTACAAGTGGCAGTCACATCGCAGTCACATTTTTAAATGTGTAACTCAGTTTCTAAAATGAGTATGATTGACTCCTTTTGTCACAAGTTGCCTAACTTATCTTCATTCACCTACTTCACTCACCCAGTATGTGTAACTGAGCTGGTTTCACTGGTGGCCCTGCCCTCAGTTTGGGTTATCTCCCTTTGCACCCCCAGCTCATAATATTCTGCCAGCATGCCACAAGCCAAGGGCTGCCATAGCGTAAAATAAACTTCAGTGGCACATTTTGTGTGAGAAGTGAGCAGAGATGGCAGCCAATATGTTATAGTATGTAAAGGGGGCCCTGCGGTATTTCACCATGTAATGCATATTATCACCACTAGATGGTGGAAATGTCCTCCATTTTTATATAGTTTTTTTTTTAATTCACTGATAAAGAAAGTTTCATTTACAGGAGCCTGACTCGTAGATAAGTTTAAAGACCTCCTTCTAAATGCATGAACAGTTATTATTTATTATTAAACATCACTATACATCCGGGGGCAGGAGAGCAGCTCTGTGTGCGTGACTCACTCACCAAAGCTGTGCTGCGATGAATCGCCTTGGAAAGGGCAGTCCGTCAAGATGCCCGCTTTGGCCAGTGAGCCACCCAGAGCCATTTTCAGAGACTCCACGGATCCCTTAACGAAGCCACACAAAGACACGTATCACAGCTGGGTAACGTCAGACCGACGCAGGTCACGCAGGACCCAGTCAGCTGTCCGCTGATTAGCAATAAAATGTGAGCAAAGGGCTGTGGTGAGATGCCGGATAGACCATGCGCTCACAGCGGCCGCTCTGGGTCATAATGGACAGGGGCAGACCAAGTGACAGGGGCGGGCTGAGATAGAGCTAGCCGGATCTGCTAAATGCTAAACGCCAGAATGACCAGTAGACTTTAGCAATGTTCTTTTGTATTAATAGCTAACAACAAAATAATAAGCATGAAAACATTCACTGCACTGGCAACATGAACTGCATCATGAAATACTGATTGCCAAGGGAACCAATGACAGCAAAGATCGCACTGTGCTTAGAACTGAAGAGCTCGACGCCTACAAGAGCTAACGATTGCAAACCATCATATTTTGAAATTACAAAGACACTTGTGGGTGTGGCACGGTGGTGCAGTGGTTAGCGCTGCTGCCTCGTAGCAAAAAGATCCTGGGTTTGATCCCGGGTCTTTTCTATGTGGAGTTTGCACGCTCTCCGTGGGTTTCCTCCCACAGTCCAAAGGTGTGCAGGGTAGGCTGTTTATTGTGTTGGTCCCTGGGATGGGATGTGGCCCCAGTGGGGAATAAGTGGTTCTGATAATGCATGGATGGAAAATCACAATGTTGGGCAGTGGTAGCTGTATTTTTTGGCGAGCTATAGGCATGAGCATGCAGCCCTTAAAACTGCATTACCGGCAACCACCAGAGGGGGTGCTGATGCAACCTTCAGTGCCCCTATGTCCAGCGCTACTGTCCACTGGGGCCTGCTGGGATCACAGGGGCTTGGGGAGGCAGTTAGTTTAAACTGACTGCAGCACCTGGTGAAAAAAGGAAAACTGTCTATAGCTGTCAAACTGATTTTGGCCTATAGGATCTCATTTTGAGGGCCGCAGAAGTCATGTGACCCCAGCGCCCAGTAACTGTGCATTTATTGGCATGTACGATATCAGAAGGTCAAGTATGGATACACATGACACCCGCTCCGGGGAACACAGCACAGCCCAGTGCCAAAGCCGCCCCTGGCCTCCCCAATGTGTCACCTGTAATCTCACGTAAGCCTTGTGGCCGTTGCGGATGTCCACGGCTTCTCCACTGGGGGGCAGAGGCACCAGCAGGGGGTGGCCGTGGCTGGAGTCGGCCAGCCTGCAGTTGACGTACAGCTGCAGCTGGAGGTTGTCCCGCCGGAGACCGCCGATGTGCAGGATGGCGGAATGGGTGCGGCCATCGGCCAGGTTGGTGCCCTGCAGGTTGACTGTGTGCAGCTTGCCGTCCTCAGGCATGTAGCGCACCAGCACTGGGGGGGGAAGAGTCAGGGGACCTGGTCAGACAACAGGGGGCAGGTGTGGTGGACGGAGACACGCAGACGAATGCAGGGGCTCAGCTCTCCAGTTTATGTCCGATCATTATCTACCTTTTCGGGTGATTTTACGCTGCAAACACAATGCAAAATGAAGCACAAACACAGTGAGCAGGACATCAGAGTCCAAAGGCAGAACGCAGCTGAGAAGGAGACCCTTCATTCCTTCAAACCGCCACACTAAGACAAATATGCTCACCTACGCCAAAGCCGACGTAACAGAGAACATCTCCCTGACATTTCTGACTTGCTGTTTACCTCACTTTTATGCCACTTCACAAAAGCGTCTGCGAAATATACGTCACATAAATGTAAACCTCTTTATGGGAGAACGCCTAAGGGGGAAAAAAACTCTCGCTTTCTCAAAATCGCAGCTTTGGGTGTTAAATGTATTCTGGTGCAAAGCCTCCTTCTGACCCGCCTTGTTAATGCAGGCACCCTGGCCTTCACAGGCCACCATACACCTCTCTGCATGTGGACCACATGCGTGACGGACACAGGGCTGCTTATACTGCTGTGGTGAAGCTTGCAGAAAGAATTTACAATAGATCATAAACCTTATGGACATCTAACTGAAAATAAGGAGGAAGAGTTTTTACTTAATATTATACATATTTTGGGAAAATACTTAATGCACAAATACAAATACTTGAAAATGACAAGTGTGTCGCATCATTCGTAAAGAATTGTGCCATTATTTTACATCTTTAAAATGTATGAAGAAACCATGCGATCAAAATCTTTTGAAATGTCTTGCTCGAATGTTAGATCAATGGTTCGATAAAGCGAACCATTTTTTTATTTAAAAAAAATAATAATTCACACATGCACCGAATGCGCGAGAGGACAATATGCGAAAATGAGACATGCACAGTGGATAAGGACTAATCAGTTTGCTGCATGGGTAAAAAATCTGCTGCAAGCATTCGGCTGCAAAATACCGCATTTACATTAATCTCGTCATAAGCGTACATGCATGCCTGTATGTTCATGGAGATACGCATGATGATGGGGGTGTAGGGTTACAGCTGCCCACCCTTGTTGATCTTGCCCATGACGGCCAACTCCAGGTACTTCCTGTTGTCCTGCTTGCCGTAAAGGCCCAGCAGGACGCCCCCCAGCTTGGGGGGCAGGCGGAATGTGGACACGATGTAGACGTCGCTGACCGTGTCCAGGGCCCTCGCCAGCCTCTCCACTGCCACGGCACTCTGCTTGGCATCGCTCAGCGTCAGCAGGTCAATCACTGCGGGGGGCGCACACAGGGGACAGGGGTGGGGGGTTAGAGACGAGAAGGGACAGACGTGTTTAATGCTGCATTCCGTTTACCTCAGAGGTCGGAGCTGGTAATGACATCACACCCAATTTAACCGTGATCCACTACAAGACGTCAAAACGCCGTAATTAAGCAATATCCGTTCTATTCAGGCTCACTGTTAGCCAATGTTAGCAATATCAGTTAATAACCAAGTATTACACAGTGTTTTGCACATAAAAGCACCGTAGCAGCATGTCCAGAGATAGCGGTTGGACAGTACTGTGTATATGACCGATTATAAAGACACAAATAATAAATAAGTGCTAATAAACAGTATATAACTACAGCTTTCACTTCTGTTCATAAAGGGGGCAGCCATCTTGAATTCTGAGGTCGGGATCGTAGACGTTGAGGACTTTCTGAGTTCTGACTTCAGGGGGTGTTCCAGTTAAAATTTCTGACGAGAAACAAAAATTTTCCAGTTCAAGGAACACACCATGAGAATCATGGGGGTTGTTCGTTTTTTTTTTTAGGGGAAAGACCCCCTCATCCTTGATGTTATAAGCGAAAGGCAGATAACTCGCCACAACCCTGAGTCGATGAGAGCGCAGCCCCCAGAAGGCGTCACAAGAGCGACTAGGAGGTCCCAAGCTGGGGACCAGCTACAGGCGCCTAGTTTATCTAGGAACCTGGGAAATTTGACTGGGCAGATAACCACGGATATCACCTAGTGATAAAAAATGATGTCTCAATATTCATTAGATAGCAGCCTTTTAAATAACCAATTGCTTTTAAAAAAAATTTGGATGAAATTTGAGGAATCTAAAAATAGTTTGTTAGCTTTTTATCTCTGTCTCACACCCAACCAAGACTAACATTCCTCACAGTTCTTTCGCAGTTTTAATACTGTGAAGAAGAAGTTCCTGAACGAAACAGCAAAAGGCCTCGTTTTCACCAACACAGAGCTGGTGCTGGGCTGGTTCTCGCTTGAGAACCAGCCTGCGTTTCCACAGGTTTTGAAAAAGAACAGAACAGAAACCTTAAGCAGGTGGAAAGTAAAGTAAAGTTTAATCTATATTTCGTTTTTTGATTTATTCTGCTGGACCAAAATAACTGTTTCCAGAGCATGACTCGTTCCGCCTGTCTCCATTAGTAATGTCACCCCCCTAACCCCCATCTGCCCAGGAGGCTTAGGCACCATGTCTGAGCACTTTCCCTGACTCCTTTACTCCCCCCCGCTCCTGCATTCTCACCCTGTCTCTGCTCACAGTCACACCCCCTGACCCGCGGCTGAAACCCAAAGCTCTGTGGCATGTGGTGGGGGGTGGGTGGGTAGCACAACAATGGCTCCTAGCGGAGCACAGGCCTGCGATGACCAGAGCACCTCCTCCCCCTCCTCTCCGTCCCAGGCACACGGGCGTGGAGAAGCAGAGGTGAAGAGCAGAGGAGGCACAGAACGCCGTCTCCCCCACAGTAACGCCAACCAGACGACGGGACCAAGGAGACTCCAACGGAGCAAGTATAACAGAAGCATTGTCTGAGAAGCAGATAAAGATGCTGAAATTAACCGAAGCAAATCGTCACACACAAAAAGGGTCAATCAAGTTCCTGAGGCAACATCTTCTGTTCAGCAGGAAACTTAAACTGACACTCTGGACCTGAGGAGCATTGATTCCGCCCATGAACCAAACACTGGGTGTCATGGTCATGTTTTGGCAAAAGCCAACAGGGAGTGTCTGCAAAGTCTGCAGCTTCACCAAACTTGACGGCGGAATCATTTGGATGAGTTATTCAGTGGAATTTTGTCTTAATCTTTGGGGAAAGTGTTCGTCCATTTATACATTTCTTACATTTTTTCACAGCAAATGACATGCCTGAAATGTAAAGCCAACCAGAAAACTATCCAAAGTTACCTGTCAGACACCTCGACTATGGCCCTCCTAGATGACACACTCAGGCACCATCTGGCGATATTTATGCAGTCTGTTGGCACGGTTTTTACTAGACGTGACCGAATATCCAGTCTCAATAAAAAGCCAAACCTGAAACTACAGGACAGATATGCAAGTCTGAAGGTGAGCAAAAACGCTAAATGGGATATGATCAGTATTTTCACCGTATCTGCCAGCCTCCACGTTCTGTTGGCTTATTTCCTTTTTGACTAGTCAGCATGGACAGATCCCCTTCCTCCGTTTTCCGGAGGGACTCTCGAGGCTCAACGCAGCCCAGCGGTCGGTCGTTTTGATCTGCCTCGTCTCTGTGCATCCGATTAGCCGCGTCACACTGAGCACCTTTTGTTTGCCTGACCTTAAGGAGCTTTTCTTTAAGTGTGCCGTATAATGGGGTATAAATTACATTAAAATTAATTTTCAAAGCCGCGCACGTGGGAAATCAGGAGATCGATTATCTGGGTTTTGCATGCAACGAATAAAACAGATTTCATTGATTCATTGATTTATATATGCAAACATATATTACAGTTAAAATGCTTAAACATATAAATAGCCTAGTGAAAGAGTACTGGTTAGTGATGTGTAAAGGTTTAAATCATAATACAGCGTGCAATAGGTTATAATAATCACCGGATCGTTTTGAGGAATGTCTGTCTTCTCAGTTTGTCCTAAAAACTTTTTCATGACATAACCATTTAACTCTGCAAAAAATACGATCCTCAACTACCAAGTCACATGAACGAAAATACAATTTTGCGAAGACTTTCTGCCCTTAACCTGGAGGTGCATGCATTGCAAAATGAAATTAAATATTTCAGTTCAATAATTACTCCTTACCTTGCGGGTCTGACATCGCGCACGTATAAATAAGCAGCGATGCAGAGACACTGAGTAAAACTGGAAAGCGTTGCATTGAGATCGCACTCATCCCTTGCGAGCCTCCAGAAATAATTATAATTATTGAAAACAACTGAATAGGGAAATGTCCACCTGTTGGTTTGGGATGTCTTAAAACACCGTGGAAGTGAAAAGGGTAAAAAGCGAGGAGTGTCCCACACCGCGGCGCTCGTTTCGCTGCCCTAAGAAAGGCGCTGAGGCGGGTCTGTTTGTCGTTATCATCGTCGCTTCACAGCGCTCATTGATGGATTACTCTAATGGGCGTGCTGGGACTGTTGTTTCATTAAACTAGTTCATTATTAATGTAGATATATGAAATTTTGATACAAAATACCACATATATTGATGTAGGACGGAAATGTATATTTTTTTAAGAAATGCAATGCAACTGTTTTACCGTGGACAACAACGTGTTTATGCAGTTTTTCTTATCTCACTTTCTTATCTTGAATTGCTATTGTTTATATTTTCATATGCCCATTTTAACTTAGTTTAATTTTTATTTGTCATTTCTTGGTATTGTCATTTAGCCGCGTTTTACATTTTTGTGCTGCCATTCTTTGTATTGTAAGTATTGCATTGTTTGCGAACAGTCATATCCAAAGATTTTTAAAATAGCTTCTCGCATGTGCTGGTTCTGTCAACCTTATATTTAATCTAACCCCGATGTTCACTTCAGCGAGTCCAGCTACTGAATATAACCCAGCACAAAACAGCAGAGAACAGAACGTGAAGCTTCCGGGAAGATCAAAAATCCCTTGATTGAAAGGTTTTTTAACCGGAGGGTGTTTTGTCTGATTACAGCAAAACAGAGAATCTCAGTCTACAAAAATCTCATTTATCTTCAGTTATCTAAAAGGAAGTCTAACAATAGTTAAACATAGATAAGTTTATTCATAACTGTACTTAGTATTGATAGCTGGCTATAGAAATACCCACCCATCTGGTTATACAAGTGTAAATTGCATAAAACTGGTTGAATGGGAATCTGTGGACTTTTAAGCAACATCATCTTAAGGGAAAGTCAGCCTGACACACAATGACTTACTCATACTGCTCCGCGGGTAATGCGCTGTGCAGAAGATTGCGGTTTGTGCTGCACTGTTTGAAGCTGATGGGAAAAAATGTTCATTGCAGAATTCATTATTCGTTCATTACCAAGCATTAATTAAACCAGGTGTCACTGAAGAAAGCGGCCTGGTTTAAGTTTTCCTTATCATGGACCTTCAGCAACAGAAATGGCTAAGAAGACTGAACAGGAAAACTGTGTGGACACTGCACACAAACCAGTATGCTCTCCCATCATCAGACATCCCCCCCACCACCGTGCACCCCACCCCCCCACAAACTACTCTGAGAACCATCTCTAAAATGTCATCATTCATGTTCATGTCCAGACCAACATTCAACAGCGTCAGATTCATGTCATTTAGGGTTATAAAGTACAAATCCAGACCAAGATTTAGTTTCAACCAACCAGTTGAGCATGTAGAGTCACGGTGACGGAGTACTCAGCTGGTTGGATGAAACTAAATCTCGGTCTGGATTTTTACTTCATGGACCTGAACTCTCCACCTCTGAATGACAGTGTTCCCTGATATCATGATGCCACCAAATCGTCCTTCCCTGCATTTCTTTCCCACAAGCTTCCCAAAGCTGATTTCCCAGTTGTTGCCTTGTGTTCAGTTCCTGCCAGTATGTCAGCCTCCTAGCAGCAGATGTATCTCAGTACGCTCTGTATGTGTGAGGTCTTCTGTTCCACTTTGTCCTTTTGTTGCCCCCATGGCCTAATGCAGTGTTTTTCCACCCGGTCCTCGGAGACCCCCAGACAGTCCGTGTTTTTGCTCCCTCCCAGTGCAAAAATGTGTACCCTCTGGTAGGAAGCACATGCCGGAGGTCCATAAGGGCCCGGGCCTAATGGAAAAGGCCCTAGCCTCTTAAACCAGGCATTATGGGTTTGAGCCCCACAGAGCAGGTCAGGAATCTTTGCCTGTGATCGGACGGTTGCTAGTTTGAATCCCATGCTTGGGATAAATGGTTGACCCTGTGCTCAGACCCCAGGCTTTGCTGTCACCTGTATATGTGTTTACACCTTAAAGGAGAGCGAGATGGGATCTGCAGAAGCTGAACAGTCCAGTTCACCTGTACTTCTACAAATGGCACATAAGGTTCATTTTATTGTTCAGTTATACTCTGCTAGGTGCTAGATCATCAAGCGCTGCAAAGTACCATCAGCAACTAATACTCTGGTATAAGTTGTATTAGAAGGCAGATGACCCCAAAGGCCGTGATGGGCGGCACTTGGGCGAGGACGCCCTGAGCACGCAGCCGTGGCAGTGCTGCTGCCAGGAGGACGGAGGCGCAGTGACCCCTTGGCAAGCTGCACTATATGTACCCTGACTAGCAACAGACAGAGATCTCCCTACGAAGACTGCTGTGTTTGGCAGTGCGTGAAAAGTCCAATGGAAGGCCTGAGCATCTGGAGAGATAATAATAATAATAACAATAATAATAATAATTGTTTATTGATCCCTTTATTGATCCCTGTGGGGAGATTCTCTTTACGCTCCCCTCATCTTGCTCTCTGTAGGTGACAGTTAGCTGGCCATGAAGAGCAACCACCCATAGCAGCAGCCAGGAAGCTGGAGTTAGGGGCTTCGCTCAAGGACCTGCAGGCGTGACGAAAGACGTGACAAAAATTGAAGGCGCTCTGAGTTTAATGCAGAATTGCTCTATTGCTTTGAGTAGGTAATAGAGGTCTGAACTTTAGCGTTCTGGCTTCACGCACACAGCCCCTTGTTTTGCTGTGAGGCATCTTGGACCAACCCTCATGTCATGGATCTGCAATAAATGTTTTTTTTCCTCCTGTGGATTACTCTGCATTTCCACACACGTTGTCCTGCTAAGCTCTTGTAAAAAAAGTGTTAAATGCATTCAAGAGATTCAACAAAAAAATAAATCTCTGCCCTGGGTCTAACACATCAAATTACTACTACAGAGGCAACTATTTCAGCAACGCTATACGAGAGCAACAGTCAACGCTCTACACAGGTGAAGCTGATACAGATGTTGCCTAATTTGCCTTTTGTCACCAAGGTGCATCCTCAGTGACGAGAGGGATGTGTTTCCTGACATCCGCTACAGGACGCTACAGTTACCGTCACGCTGCAACCATCTCTGCTCAGCTACAGCATCAGGTCACATGCAGGGCATCTGGGACTCGGGTTTCAGTTTCGCTGGGCGACGCAAAGTGGGGTGGGCATGATGTTGCGTGAAAAAATGGGTAAAACAGCACAATTAACATAGACACCCCATCCCCCAGCCTCAGGCTCACAACTGAAAGTGTTCTGCCTATAATTGAGGTGCCAAGTTCACAGTAACCTTCTTGACGGACAGATCCGTACCGAACATGTAAGATAAACTCTTGTCAGGTGTTGACCTAGAGCAGGGCTCTCCGAGCTTCTCTCCTGGGGAGCCCCAGGCCTGCACAGCTTAGCCTCCCCCCTGTTCCATCACACCTGATTCTACTCAAGAAATGAGTGGTAATTAGCAGAGAAGTTGAATCAGGTGCGTTAAATGAGGGGAAACCCCAAAATTTTAAGTTTAAACGAGCTTGATGGGCCGAATGGCCCCCTCTCGTTTGTAAATTTCTTATGTTCTGATGTTCTAAAATGTGCAGTGAAGGGGCTCTCCAGGACTGGACATGGAGACCCCTGCCTAGAGAGACTTACTCCTAGTCACAGGAAGACAAACACACTAGATACACAGGTATCCTGCAGACAGCTACACTTCTGTCTGGTTTTGCCTCGGGTTGTTTGAAAAGGGCACCGATGTCCCGCCTGTCAGCGCCCTAACAGCTCCCCACCAAAATGGAAACACGCGCCAAGGTTGAGTTACGCTAATGTCATAATGTCACTCACGAAGGCCCAGATGTGCACAACCTGCCACTTCAGATAACCTGTGCAAATATGTTTTAAGAAATCAACTTTCAGGTCTTTATAGCTGAATGGAAACAGTGTCTGAAGAGGAGACGAAGCATCTGGGGCTGTGTGCTGCGGGTATAGCAGCCGCTCTGATTGACGCCTGGGATGCAGTGACACGTAGGAGAACTTCCAGGGCTCAGCTCTCTTCAGGGAGATACCGCCACTGTGCAAAGTGGAACTTTGGCAAGGAGAGCAAAGGACCAATAAAAATTCTGGAAAATGCCGTTTTTTTTTATTATCAATGATCTGAAACCAAGGCAAAGATTATGGCAATAAAAAAACAGTAAAAGGAAAAAAAAACAACTCTCTATTTTGATTAAAAAAAAAAAAACAAAACTTAGATTTAAACTTTGAAGATTTTAACAACAAATGAAAAATTGACCAAACTATTGGTCAATTACTGTGGAATTGGTGATCAGTGATCACTGTTGACACACCACAGCACACAAGAATGAAATGTGTCCTCTGCATTTAACTGATATGTAACTTAGCAGGGGGCAGCTAATTCAGCACCCGGGGAGCAGTGCTTGGGGGCGGTACCTTGCTGGTCAGGGAGTCGAACCAGCAATCTTTCAATTGCATGTGCGCTTCCCTAACCATCAGCTCACCACTTCCCAGAAGAATAAGAGAGAATAATTTACTCAGAAGAGAGTTGATTTGAATTAATTGGTCTGGATTTATTTTGTATCAGAGTAACTGTTCAGTGTTATCTGTGTATTGGGTGATGTAATCAATTAGCCAAGTTCAGCTGTGTAATTATTGGCACATTTGTATTACATATGTTAAGCTGTTTAATTGTTTCATCATGTGTGTCCAAGCAGCCCTTCATTAACGGTTACATATGTAAGCTATCAGCATTAATAGAGTTCCAAAGAGGTTGGAAAATCACAAAATTATTTCATGTGGAATGAGGAACATTCTCCAAAAGAGAAATGAGACAGAACCGAAGAGGATGAGGTTCTGGCGGTGAAAGGCATCGATCGGGGGGGGCAGAGTGCTGTCGATAAAATCCGCCAGTTGAGAGAAGGGGGGTATCGATCTGGCAGATAGTATAATAATATTATATTATTATACAACAATTTAATATTTTAAGTAAAATTTTATATAATGGTTAGGAGTGGATATTTACTCTATGTGTCGTGATCAGCAGGGGAACCTCTAGAGTACAGGGATCTGTTACAGTATTACTATAATTGGCATGACGGGAAATGACAGCCACCAATGACATGTGGAGGGCACAGAAGTCAGAGTAGAGGAAGTTCACTTATTGGTACAGGTTGTCGTCAAGTAGTGTGATGTCAGGAAGAGAACTGGGCAGCTGTATATGCTGGAGGTCAATGTTCATCCATCTACCCATCTGTCCACGGCTAGTCCTGATCAGAGGTCCTCGATGCTCCATGAGATAAACTTTGTCAAAGAACATGTGCATACATGCATCTCAGGAGGAGGTCAGTCAGTCCATAACTGCAACATGGGTTTGGGGATCACGCCTCCTCACTAAATTCAGATGCACCCTTAGAGACTTTGTTTGGGACCCAATGATGTGGCCATTTCAATTAGGACTCCTGATGGTAGGTTGCCAGTTCAAATCCCTGGGCTGGCAGACCGATTTCATTGGACCCTTCCAATTGTTCCAAGAACTGGCTGCCTCTGCTCTCACAGTCTTTTGTCTCTTTAGACAGAACGGCCACTAAAACCCTCCTAGGGTGACAGTGTGACGCATCAATCTGCAAGGTGAAGCTGAATGTACAGTGAAGTGAACGGGTTTCACAGGCAGGCAAACACCGGGTTTGTGAAACATCCATTCATGCAAATAATGCCATTGAGCCAAGGGGGATTCCTCATCCCACACTCTCCTCAGCTGGGATCTCAGCTTCAGCCCCTGTTCCTCTCATCGTCTGCAGCCTAACTGATCCTGCATGCAGGTGATTTAAGGTTCAATTTAAGTTCTGCACTCCAGCCACAACACCTACACTGCAGAGCAACTAGTGTAGCAAGTGCAGTGTGGAGTGGCATGTGGTTCTGTGACTAGAAGGTCACCAGTTAAAATCCTGTGCCTGGCAGAGTGATTTCCCCTCAGGGCCCGTAAACAAGGTCCTTACGCCCCGGGACACCGGCTGACTGCTAACTTCACGTCTACTTAGCTAAATAAATAAAAGCAATCAGTGATCGACTGCGATTCACTTATTTAGCATTATATTTTATCAGTATATTTGTTTTAACTCAGTCATTTTTAGAATATTATATATTTTTGTGCCCTACGTGTCCCAGGTGCCTGGACTCTCGAAATGAGTTTGGCAGTTACAGCTGCTTTTTCATTTCTGCCAGAACAGAAGTGGAGGACAGGCAGCAAACAACGCAGATGTTCTGGAGGAAGAGACAAGGATCAGGTCACTAATAGAGAGCTTTTTTTTTTTTAAAACAAAACGGCAAAGGCCGCCAGCACATTCCTCCGCTCTCTCTTTGCAACCTCTGGATCAGCCAACGAAGGCAGTAACAAACCAGTCTGCCCCCAGAAGACCTCATACTCTGAACTCACTGAAAGATGGTGAACTTTTCCGGTCAGTGTCTGTTCCGAGGTGTCATCCCGGTCTTAGAAGTTACACACCTCAACATCAAACGAGTGCCTGTATATCGGTATGTGCATGATTCAAATCAGGGGGATTCTGCTCACCGAAAAGGACACGAGCTCCTTAAAAAGCCCCCCCTGAGATGTCTGGGGGGTCGAGACAATGTCTACTTTTGTGTTATAGGTTTTCTTTTCTGTACATTAAGGTTCCTGAAATGAAAAATTGAAATAAACGTGAGCTGCCAGCCACAAACTGTTTTAATTCACTGTGGTTTAAAACATGTTAGCTAAATAGAGCACGGCTGTTTTTCAAGTGATGTGTTCTTCTTGAACACATCCCAAGAGGAAAGATGTTACTCGTGTCCCTCTGCTTTGAGATTTCCTTCGTTTGCTCTGATTAGAGGCTATTATAACTTCTTGCATGATTCTTATGTTCTCGCTATTGTGCCCATATGAAATGTTACTGTCGGCCTGAATTGCCTACAGCAGCAGCGGTAGAAAATAACCGTGTTACTGACCGCTAACATGAATGCGAGTGCATGTGACTTGGGAAGTCGTGGTGCACACTGGAAAGCAGGGGCTCCCCCGAAAGCCGCTGTGCAAATCGAACCCTGAATATATGTGAAGGAACACGGCCTTTGGTAACTTTTTAAACCAAGAAAAACCATATGGTCTTCCCTGCATCCCTGCAATTGTGCTGCAGCTCTTATTCATCTAGGAGTCCCTATAATCAGCTGTGATACAGGAGACTCAGGCTACTACAGCAAATAGACAGGAAAACAGCTGCTGTCAGTATTTACTGTTAAATCTGCTCCGTTGATGTGGCAGCATAAAATAAAGGGAAGGTATCTTTAAAGTACCGAGGTGCTGCGCCTCCCCGTCTCCCCCCTCCTTTCCCAGACGCTACTGCTGGCCGATCACAGGCCCCATTATTCTGCTGAAAGACACTCCACACACGCGGGTCTTGAAACGATCTTTAAGCTCCTTAGTGTAATCCCTCCCCAAATTTCGCTGGTCTCTGTCTCAATAGGTTACGGCTGGGGTGGGGGCACTAACGCCAGGAATGCAAAGACCCCGTTGTCCGTGGGATTGCACTGAGACGCCACAGCTTGAAAAAAACCATATAATCAGGATTGAAGAACTTCACATGTGGAAACTGTTTAACGAAGCAATATTTGATCCAACTATCAGTGGATACTAGCCCCATAGAGAAAAAGGAGGTTTTTTATTATAATGTTAACAGAAATATGTCCGCTTTGTACTAATTATACAATGCTTTTATTAGTTTAGCACACCATAGATGACGCTACTGCCTTATCGCTGTAAAACGTCTGTGATTTGGAAATTCTTTCTGTAGACACTGGTTCCAGAAACTGTGTTTCCTGTCCAGCTGCATAGCAAACACAATTATTTGAAGCATTTTGGGGAAAGGCTGAGCCGTAAGAGAGATAAAGGCCTCAGGACTGAAAAGTCTGATGGGTACACTTCTCCTGTCGGGGGTCTGCAGCCTGCGATGGACGCGCTTTCACTCCAGGACAGTATCTGTACTTGATCTCAGAAAACATGTATCTGAAGCTGATTTTCATTAAGGCCCAAATAAATTAAATCAAATATCATTATTGATTGCACTGCTTGAAAATCCTCTATGATTATCAATATTAAAGCATTTTTTTTTATTTTATTTTTTTTTTTTTATGATGAAATAAAGGATATTTATCTTCACACACAAACTAAGATGCTTGTATAACATATATGTTATATATATTGTATATTGTAAGATATATGTAATATAGCAACCTTTTTTAGGTTCATCGCCACTGAAAACAAAACACATTTGGTAAAATTCAGTTAGAATCTTGACCCAGATGCAATCAACATATACAGAAAGATTAACCAGTTAGGAGCTCAGCAGAAATGACAATGCAGCCACCCCAAGCTCAAGGGGGTGAAGGCTGCTCTCAGTGCCCTAGGATTTCACATTGGCCATAGTTGTGCTGAAGATCCTGCAGACCAGGACGTGACGGGAGATAATATCCGCTCGTTCAGGGTACAAAGCGATGGAAAACACTTTATTCAATCCATCACAGATACGCTGAGTTCCCCGTGGAGTAATTCCTCTCTGACTTACTGCTCTGTGGGAAAACACCCCGTACACATGAGTGTTTGGAATCTTTCCCAAAGAATGTATACTCTGAGATTTCGATGGCTACGCATAGCGACAGCAGGGATCTGAAAGACGGAATGGAAACGCCATCTCTCAAAATAAACATCACCCTTCACTTACCCAACAATTTTGGAATTATCCATCAGACCTTCACTCACGTCTGCTGTAACAGCCCCCCAGCCTCTGTCTAGTCCCTTTGCTATTTCTGGGCAGTAGTCATGTGCTGATTGGCTCCATCTGAATGTCAGCCGTCGGGGCCCTGATGCTACAAAGAAGCGCAGCTTTCCGCAGAGAAAATGTAGGCAAATTCTATCTGTGCAGTGCACACAGAGCATAGAGCTCCTTCCGTTATAATCCAGAATTTAAATGTAACTACAGCCCCATGTGATTTAAAAAATCCTTGTGGAATCATCATGTTACCTGGAGTCCAGTGTCTAATATCTCGCTTGTCCTATTCAGGGTCGCAGGGGATCCAGAGTCTATGGGCACAAGGCAGGGAACAACCCAGGATGGGGCACCAACCCATCAGGGGCACAAGGCAGGGAACAACCCAGGATGGGGCACCAACCCGTCACAGGGCACAAGGCAGAGAACAACCTAGGATGGGGCGCCAACCCATCACAGGACACAAGGCAGGGAACAACCCAGGATGGGGCACCAACCCATCACAGGACACAAGGCAGGGAACAACCCAGGATGGGGC
>JAODKE010000051.1:18666118-18689876 GCA_026779605.1 Mormyrus hasselquistii
CCTAACAGGCACTCAATCACAGGGATGGTCTCTCCTAACAGGCACTGAATCATAGGCATGGTCTCTCCTAACATGCATTCAATCAGAGGGAAGATCTCTCAAATATCTCCAAACATTTTGTGAGAACAGAATAAGAAGCAGTGAATGCAGTGATGGATGTGCTGTCAAACGTAACAGAACAAAATCTTTCCTGCATTTTTTGCAACGCTGAAATGGAGATTTGAATGTTTCTATTTTTTTTTAAATGGGTCAGAAACCTCTAGCCCAGCAGATGGGAAAGTCTGTGCCAGAGTTGCATTCATGGGCCATGACATCATGGTCCAAAGGAAGGAAGAATCACCGAGTCCCTGTTGGTTACCATCTAACGCTACTTTTGCAGAAACAAGATGGAATCCATCTCATTTCAGTTTATTCAACATTTTGGTAAAAAAAAGAAAACATCATGGAGTACTGGACAGATATGCCGAAAGGTAATTCTTCATTCTACCAATACATCATATCAGTCCATCATCCATC
The DNA here is from genome assembly GCA_026779605.1 of Mormyrus hasselquistii. Lineage (NCBI taxonomy): Eukaryota > Metazoa > Chordata > Actinopteri > Osteoglossiformes > Mormyridae > Mormyrus > Mormyrus hasselquistii. The sequence continues at coordinate 18,666,635 of JAODKE010000051.1, forward strand.
TACCACCATATCGTAGCAGAGGAGTGGTCATATACAAATTACCTCATACGCTCAATAAAATATTTACAAAACCGACACTGATAATATGAAGCAATCTGTTTAGAGAAGGTCCTTTGAGAATGATGTAATCTCTACAGGAAAAAACCTACTGACATGTTTTGGGCAACACCAGCTAGTAAATATAAAAACCTGTACAAGTTTGATGGGAATAGCAAAGGACTAAGGCACAGCTCACCAGGAATATTGTAGTGTTATGTAAAGCAGGAGTGTGTCTCTGCATATGCCAGGCCTGGAAACAGTGCCTGCTATGCAGTGATGGACAAGCACATAACCAGCAAAGGGTCACATCCCAGGAGGCACAGTGGAAGGATAACATCCTTGACAAAATGTCCACCCATCCAGACACTGTGGGCAATTTACAGATGCTTATTTGCTATATCACATGTTTTTGGACTAAAGGAGAAGACCATACTGGAGGCAGAGACCTTTATCTCTGCTGCAGGTGTGAGACAAAGAGCTATCCAGTGAGCCAATGTGATCCCCTGTATGAAAAATACATGCCTGCCAATTAGGCCCTACTCCTGCCAAGTAACGTAGCTTGTAATTAAAATTTTTCTATGCTGCAATTGTCCTGTCCCCTAAACAACATAAAATGTGGAAGATACCCCACTAAAGCCAGAGTAGCTGCTACGTGTGTAAGACACTCAGAACAGGACATTCTGCGCGGGTCCCAGCTACATCCGGCCACATTTGCTTTGCTACTCCACAGCCGCAGCCCTTACTTTGACACTGCAGCCAGTTGTGCTGAAGGCTTTGGCAGAGAATCCATTCCTGTGATTAGCACTGGCAGCTTCGCGGCCATGTCCTTAACAATCATGCTGCCTTCTTAATCCACAAGAAATAAAAAAAGGTAAACATGAAAACAATCAAAATAAATATATGGCAAATAAAAATTGCAGTTACTGAAATTCTTTCTTTGTACACAATGATATGTCTCCATCTAGCGGACATTTGGTATTATGGGTTCCGAGGAAGCAATTACGGTTGTTGAAAGGTTTTTATTATTTATATCAGAAGTCGACAAAAACTACAAATTCCTACCAAAAGCTATGAAGTTGGTGGACACACATGCTAGACTGTTTAATGGAAAAATTAGTCCACCTATTGTAACTGACGAAATCTACCAAGTAGAAATTATATTTACACATTCATGTCATTTTGCCCAATCTTTCCCCACGATGAGGTGGTCGCATGTGCGAATGTGAACATTTTATGCGGTCGTAGTATGAACAGTTCTGTGCCCGTTAGGCGTGTGGACGGTTATCAGAAGGAAACCGCGCAAGCAGCACTTCGACTTCGGCTCTCTGCCCCCGGGTGGCATCAGCCTAACGGCGAGGCTCGCTGCCATGACGACAGAGCAGCGGCAGCTCGTGCTGGACGGCGACCGAAAGACAACGAGGCGCCTCACGCGACTGCACTGCAGCCCAAAGGCTGTCTGGAATCAGCTGAGATAGATATTTAATTTACCATGGTAGCTACTAGTGCTGCAGTCAAGACCGCCTAAACCGAGACCAAGACATTGCTGAGACTTGAGGGTACCAAGACCAAGACACACTAAGGCGAGACCAAGACCAGGGCTGGTCAAGACCAAGACCGAAAATAGACTAAGGCCAGAATCGACATCAGCTGTAGAGAAAAAAGGCATTGCTGTAAAGAGTCATTACTTATTAAATCAAATCTTTTCAGTTATATTGTCCATACGTCTCTCACTTAAAATCTCTCAGATTTGTCATGGTTACGAAGCCTGATGGAAAATATTCTATTATAATATTATATATAAATATTATATTATATTCTCAGCAATCCTCTCCTATAACCATTTTATCAGACCTCGTCAAGGGAGAGAGATGGGATGTACCAGAAAGATGTTCATATTAAGTCTCTTATACCAGGGACAGGGGCCTCGGGTAAGCTATGAATATGGCTATGTAATGATCCCTTGCTTTGAATGGAAGAGAATGAGCCTCCAGATTGACTTGCACCCCCAAGGCCGTGCTTTCTAATGAATGTAAAATACCTAATTTATTTGAATTATAACTATGCCATAGACTATGCTGTATCCATTAATAGATAAACTGAAATTGTCTCACTGTAATCTTTAAACTTCAATATCAACATCACTAAAAGTACTTACCATACTGTATAGCATAGAACGGATGTTTGCTCAACACAATGCCCATAGACAGATGCTATATAAAATCAATGATTATGTCAAATAGCACCACTGTAATAATTAAACAATATACCCACACAAATACAAATATCAGATAGGTACAAAATACATCATATAACCATATATATTTTTTAGTGTTGTAGTCAAGACCACCTAAACCGAGACCAAGACTTTGCCAAGACCACAAGAAATTGGTCTGGAGAACTACAGCACTAGTAGCTACGTTAGGCGAAATGCTTAAATCCAAGCAAACAAATTCTACAAAAGTTTTTCAGTGTAAACACCGAGAATACACACCAAGAAAAACAGTCATTTTTGGAGGTAGATATTTTTATTTTTAAAAAGAGGTTGCATTAATATTTACAAAGAGTAACCTAACAAATAAATACTTCCAATAATCAATGTTGTGACCGAGTTGGAGAAACAAGAAAAGAGTACGATTTGCGGGAGCAGAAAGCACAGGACGCACCTCTGCATAGCCACCGTTCGCGATACCGCCCCACGTCAGGCTCCACAAAGCTACAAAAAGAATGCCAGACTCCTCCACAAACTTACAATATCAAGCATGTTATTTACTTAACAAAACAATGGCTTAAAATGAGTGGAAAACAGTGAAGCCGTAATGCTTATTGTAGTAACAGGCTGCTGTCTTGATTCCAGCAGGGTGATGACGTTACACACAGCACTCTTGGTGTCTGTACACTTCATCACCCACTTCCTGCTTCCTGTAGCCTAGCCGTGTTTATTCTCCTCTAATGTATGCCTGAAAAAGTGGCACCTCAAATTTCTTACTAGACTGTCAGAAAGACAAACGCACTGGCTGGTATTTGGCCACACCATTAATGTTCCCATTCATCTTATACATCATAGGAAGGCCAAAGCTTATTTGTATAGCATAAAACATTTCAAACATTGGGATATTAGTTGTTTTAGCATTAAAAGAGACTGATCCTAAGATTAATTTTCATATACAGTTTAAGATGTTAATCCAGACTTTAAATTGAAATTCAAACTCCTATCTCCAACTAAACAGAAATAAGTATTTTTCCTAGAGCGATCTGCCATACAGGAATATCTGGCACAAAAAAACAGCCATGTGTAGGAACAACAGGATTCAACTCTGTGACACTCGTTGAGAAATGGCAGCAGCTGAAACTTTAACAGGGACAACTGCTTGTCACTCCAAATCTTTCAGATTCAGTCTCCAGGCCGGTGTTCCCCAGGCCGGTCCGCTGGGAACCACTGTCAGTCCATGCTCACACCCACAGTGTCTCCACGTTTGCACCCTCCCAGCTGCTGGTAAAAATGCAAACTGTCTGGCAGGGAGCAAAAATGTGGACTCTGTGGGACCATAAGGACCGGACTGGGAAACACTGCTACAGTCACTGCATCTTCGAGGATTTTCTATGAAGATGTTCCCTCATGGTATGCAGGCTTTCTGTTAACCCGACTCATTGCTATCCAGACAGAGGGTGTAGAATGAAAGGCTCTGAACTTGTACCCATTTAGCAGAGCAGAAACAGGCATTGTGTGAGGCTCCTCTTATTCACTAGTAAGGACCCCAGCACAAAATGAGAGTAAATGGAGGGGAGGGGGAAGTGTATAACTGAATGAACAATAAATAAAGAGAATAATATTTCCAGATTGGATCAGAAGAAAGAGAAAACATTGCGTCTGCTGCTTCGGGGGAAGCCCGCGATGATCTATAGCATGTAAAAATGGCAAACTGGAGTGCAGTAGGGGTTGGATGGGGTACGGAGATTATGAAGGCAGGAGGGGAGTAGAGGTGTGTAGGATGAGCTGAGGGTTTATGAGGAGTGCAGGAAACGGTTGAAGGCGTTGTAGGCCGACTCCAAGTCAAAGAGCATCTGCCGAACCTGGGAGTCGTCCAGCTCATCGGAGGCCGACATGCTGCTCAGAGTGGTCAACCTGCCCAGGAGATGGGGGCTGCTTAGGCATGTGCGCATAGATGGAAGGAGCAGGAACTGCTACCACCACAAACACACTCCTGCTTTACATAACACTGCAATATCCAATACTGCTTTACATAACACTGCAATATCCAATAATGTCAATCTATTTTTTCCCCACTTTTCTCCATTTACTGAGATCAGATCTGTGCATTTGGATATAAGACGCCATCTGATCCACTGACGTGATTAAATGCTCATTGAAGTTTATCGAAATATTAAATTTATGAATGAATGTTCTGCTTCCTCCTATTCTACCAGACCATGAAATTTGGCACCAAAACGGGGCGGTCTGTGGGCCAGCTGACCGTACCATAGGTTGACCTTGTCCTTGGTCTCCGAGTCAGGCGGCATGTTGCTCATCCTGTTCATGGTCTCCATCAGCTCCCGCAGATCCGGCTGGATCTGCTCGACCAATGACCAGTCAAGAGGATGACAGACAGACAATCAGAGGACAGCCCATTAAAGTGGAGGCTTATTTTCCAGCTTCAGGTTAAGCTACTGCCTAAGAAAAGTTTAAGCAAAAACTAGAGTATAAGAAAGCAAGCTAGAGGTATCATACAGAACAAATTATTTTATTTTTTTTAATTAAATTTTCACTTAAAAAACGTAATGGACTCAAAAATGTTACATGCCCATTGTCAGGTGTGTACTTGCTATGAATTACAAATATTGCTCTTAACCAGAGGAGATGCTGCTGGTACTGAGATCGTGCCACTTGAGCACCGTCTGAGAACCAGCCCTCCCATCAGCACCAGCACAAGTGGAAAAGGACAAGAGATTCCCACAAAAGAGGCAAAGGGGATAAAACGGCCTGTGAGATTTTCCATTGAAATGGAGACGAACGTTACCTCATCCATGGCCCGGATCTCCAAACGTAGCTTGTCCATCACAGTGATGAAGAGCTGAGTGAATCAGAAAGCAAAGGGCAGACAGAAATGTGGGTGTGTAGAACTGATGACCCTCAATAATGGTGGGGGGGCGCGCTGAGTAGAGAACTTACAGAGACAATGTCAGCAATGCAGCGATTGAGGTTGCCCTTGTCGTCTTTGATGGTTATTGGCCGGTCTTCTTTGATTCTCTCCATAGCCAATGGGCAGTCCAGCTAACAGACAGATATGAGAATCAAGCCGGGGTCACCTCACAGAGGGCTCCCTGTTGTGACACCTGTACACCATTTGAGTACATAATTCTGAATGGTACCCAACTCTGTTAACTTGAGAATGACCTTAAAAATCGAATTCAACTCATAAAACACGCTGCACAATCACAATTCGAATCTGAATAAGAGAAAGTAGAATTAAAATGGAATTTTACATAAATTCATGTACATAGTGTAGGTGCAGCTGTAGCAATATAGCATATTATTTGAATATGTATCACACAGTACAGTAACATAAACATGCACTGAATGCCACCCCACCCCTCCCCTCCCCTCCCGCCCCACATGATCAGGAATGTTTATGGCAGGAAGAAGTTTCTCTGTTGCTGGTCACCGCTGCTTTTTTCAGAAGGAAGCAACGTCACATTTTGAGGCTATTTTTAGATTTCAAAAATAGGTACATTTATTTTGGTTGCTTTATTTTATTTATTTATTTTCTATTTGGATCATATATTTTTTACGTTTGCATATGTCGGGTGTGACACTCCTGTAACATTTCAGCACAGAAACACGTGGGATCGATGATTGTGTCATCAGCAGTCTGTGCTTTTCACGCGGAGGCTGGGGAGAAGCCAGCAGAATACTACTTAAAGTTTGTTTGTTAATTGTGAAACAGCAAAGGGTTTTGGGAAACACTCGTAAATGTCACTCGTTCTTTACGTACGTTGTTCCTTATTTGCCAAGATCGATCATTTTCGGGAAACGCACTCGGATACGTTTAGGTACTGTACTCTGAAGTGAATGCTCATCGCGGATGTTTTTAAACCTTTGCTAACACTGGAAGCAGTTTGAACTAAGAGCAGGAGATGGAGGGACAGAAAGCACAGGTAATTATCAATTATGCAGTAAGCTGAAGCTTTTGCATTTTTCGGCTGAGAACAGAGGCTCTCCACTGCGAATCTTAGCAATTCCTGTGTTTCAATGCAGAAACCTCAATATGCAATGAGCAAGTGGGAGATGACTATACAACGCGATATGTGATGAGGTGCTGGCAGGCTGAAACGAACACCAGCCCCCACCAGGGAGCGACTAGTGCGTAAGGCAGCACTTACCCTGTACTTCCTGCAGAACTCATCAATGGTGCCCACATCAGAACCCTGGACCTGCTTGAAAGCAGCTTTGTACTGCACCAGCAACCTGGAGCAGGCACCCGTGTACCTGGTGCAGAAACCCACGAAAGCTCAGGACAGCTGGCTCAGGTGTTAGCAGTGCCCAGTATATGCAAGGCAGCAGTTAAATACACACCAAGTCAGATTAGGCAGATTCTGCAGCTGCACGTATGAAAAGCAGGCTCTCTCGGAGCTTTTAGTTTAAGCCCAACTGCGGCATAGTGCAAACTACATCAACCAGCATGGAAGGACACTGACAGCCCATATTATGAGCACATCCGATAAGGTATGGCAACAAAACCACTCGGCGCAACATGCAGTATGCGGTTCAGCACTTAGAGCTGGCAGTTCAAAGCCATATTTAAAACTCTCTGCTGTATGATCGCCAAGTACAGTACTGCAGCAGTAACAATGTGTAGTTAGTTACTGAATTAGATAATGGCATGGTGGCATAGGCAAAACATCAGTTAAGCACCTAACCCTAACCCCTCCAGTCAATGCTGTGCTGCTGGTTGCTTCAATTCCAATACCAGCATTTATTCTTCATTTTTATCCTTCATATGTATATATTATATCTATAATATGTACAATGTTTCTTGCCTACAAGTGCTACTCTTTATATAGCAGCAGGCGAGTACAGAAGAACCGTAATATCATGTTTGTCATTAATGTGTATTACATTGTTAAGGCGTGTCAGACGCTAAGCTATACTTACATGCTGCTTATTAATGATCTATGATGCATTATGCAGGTATATTTAATGTAAAGCGTCACTAAGTAACCTGAACTGAATGTGCACACTTTACAAACACATTCGACTGGAGATTAAAAACATAAACCCTGCAAGCGTGGAAATATATATAAACACTGGATCAGAAACAACAAGAATTTCATAAACAGATTCATGAGTGAAACATCGTACTCCTGCAATGGCTGTCGGGACAAGCTAACAAGTCAAATGTGTGAGGAGGATGCAGAGATCAATGTGATAATGATGAGTGAACAGCAGAAGACAAAGAACCAATAATCAGAGACGAGTGCCGACAGACGACCAGCTCACTCATTTGGGGTCACGCAGTCCTTTATGTACGCCTTCTCCAAGGCTTGTAGCGTTTTCACCACAGCAAACAGTTCTGCCATGTTGTCATACCTGCCAGAATAATTGGGGGGGGGGGGGTGTGTTTCACAACAAGGTCTTATTCAAGATTCACAAATATTCAGCAATCAGGCCACTTACTTTTCCCGCTCTCTTGCATTCTTATACAGCTTGACTTCCTGCAACACAGTAAAGATGATTTCGGAAAGACTCCCCTTTACAAGGATAGCAGAACATTTTTGCTCATGCCAACCCATCCATCATCCGGGGTTTCTGAATTTATAATGACTGTTAAATAGACACACTTACTTCATACAATTCAGGCTTAGGGGGAACAGCTGAAATTAGAAAGAGAAACGGTTTAGGACAAAAACATTAGCCACACATACCAGACGAATACGGAAAATACAAGTGAGCCAAAAACACAAGCAATCATCGCACATCCCTGTTCTTCACCTCTCATTTAGGAGACGTTTAAGTATTAAAACACATTCTACTCGCCAAAATCACTCATAGCAAAAAGCAAGAACCTAGAAAGCAAAGGGATCGAAACGATATAGCGCGTTTTTTGAGTATGCGTCGCCCTTTTATAAGATGCATTTAAAACTGATACGTGCTTATCGGCTGTAAACTCACCTCCTCCGATCCCTGTGCTGACGGGGATTCCGTGAAACATGGCGGCTCTGAAAAGTGCACTTGGCTGTCAAACGTACGATAATCAAGGCGTTAAATCATTTTATTGACATTAACCCTGAAGTCATCAGCTGACTACTCAACCCTCATTGAGTGTCAGGCAACGAAAAACAAACAGCAGTATTTTGTACTACGAAGAAGCTATACTGCATGTTTAAAGTAAACGACAATTAAGCAGATTTCTTTCTTATTAACAAATAACCTTCCGCCAAAATATCCAAGTAATATAAGTTACTTTTAGATTGACCAGTTTTAGCAATTAGCATGTACCAACATCAATTTTTAACAACGGCAAAAGGTTTTAATGGCGATTGAACTAGTTAACTATTAACATATAAGAAAACATTTCTGAACCTGCTTCATGACTAATTATGATATTACGGGTAAAAAAGAATGACCGCTCAACTATTTTTCCGTCGCAATTGCCAGTCAACAAGCTAACAAATGCTAATGTTAACAAGACCATTTAGCATCGTATCGGTTTTGCTTTGTGTAAGCGAAGGGTGTTTAGGAATCTATGTTTTTCTTTAATAAAACTTGACACAACTATATATACGGAATTAAGCTACAAGCAAAAGAAAACCGATTCCCACGTACCTTCTTCCCAGATTAAATGACGTCGACCCAAACACACCCGTCGCAGACCGAACACGGAAACACGGCGAGGTGCCCGGCGTGCCTGCATTAAAATATTACACCTGACATGCTGGTACGAAATTTAAAGATATGAATATATTTTACAATATATGTAAAATATAGTCTTATTTTCCTCTTTTGAAATACAGGTTTTAAAAATATATTTTAATGAGGCAGTCGACGACCAGCTGTCGAAACCTTAGGGTCGAAACACCTTTGAAAATTAGGCGGGATCGAAGTAAGACAGCTGAGTAGTGAGAGTCGTAGTATGGCCGTGTGTTATGTTACATTGATAATATTTAGCTTTACGTAATTTACTTTGTGTTTTACATAATTGTCTCTGTTGGACTGGGTAAAGATCACGCCCACGATTGTTAAATGTATATGTGATGTATTGGCAGCACTGATAAGTTGCACAGAAGGAGATTCCCGTTTACTGACTCCTTGTGTTACGGGTATTTCATATTTTTATTACGTGGCGTATTGTATAGTGCTATTATTCTTGGAAGGCCAGATCAGGGCTCGGTGAGCATGAACCTTACGAAGAAGGCTGCAATGCGGAGCGAGGATGTGTGCGGAGTGTGGCTGGACACGGAGGATCTCCGCGGGCAGAGGAAGCGGGTGAGCAGGCGGCGGCAGCCGCGGGAGCTCATCTGAGTTCGTCTTCATCCTTTCTGCTCGGGGTTCAACTCGCTTTTGCTTGATCGTCATTTCGATTAACACGTATATAATTTCCCGTGCGGGTTATGGAAATGTTGTACACGTAACTGATCACGTGCAAGGGTTGAAATCCAGCCTCCACTCTTTGTGTGAAAGTCGAGTCTGCAATAAGAACTTTCGGGTTGTAATCTGTGAAAGTGTAAGATTGTGTCTGAATATGGTGTCCCCCCTGTGCCAGACTGCAATCCCATCTGTGGTTTGGCCTTTCCTTGTGCTCTGAGCAGCTTGGATGATGGACAAAAGATGAAATGTTGTACAGTATGTGTGTAAAATACAACAGAGATTTTATTCATCCCCATGGGGGAAAGAGCTTTTTGCCTGTCCCACCTTGCTCTCCAAAAGATGTGAGAGCAAGGCTGGGGGGGGGGGGGATCACATTAAAGGCACCCCTGGAACAACTGGGTATTAAATGCCTCACTGCAGTGACACCAGACCACTGGGTATGGGATTCAAACCAACTGCTTTCCGATCATGGGAACAGAGCTACAAAAAAAGCTTGCAATCATCTGAAGAGAGAGATTCACATTTTAAACTGTGCATGGGCTACACGTACTTGGTTTTGGGGCGAAAATGGAATTGTTTCACAAAACATTTAATGAAAATAACTGTGCTAAGGTAACACAGAAAAAACTGATTATATTATACATAAATAAAATGTATAATAATTAAATGAAAATGGTCTTTTTTTTCTGCCGCAGTCTAGGCCGACGCGGCCCATCTCCAAGCTGCTGAACCCTTCAGCTCCCTGCCCTGCCTACAGTGTGGCTGTCTCTCTGAGCTTCACACAGACTAAACTCCAGCTGCCTCCAACCAGACAGACTTCCATCACCTCTTTCTTCAACCCACGGCCCCCAGGTAAGCGGCGTCACACCGAAACAGGATACGATCGTGTATACGTCTTTTTCTGTTACTTTAATGTTACCGTTTCCCGGCCTTGAACAGAAGCGAAGTCCGCCGAGTCCTCATGTTCTGAGCGCTCGAGTGGCTCCTCCACGGCTGCGAGCGGGGGCAGGAAGAGGAAACGCGGCACAGCTGGGGCTGACTGTGACCCCAGAGCCACTGGCCGCTCTGAGCTGCAGGACCGGCCGGCCCCCCAGGATATCAAGCCGTGTGTCTGGGGAGCTCCAGAGCGCCTGCCTCCCCGGGATACCAAATGTCGGTCTGATGTAGAAGAGCGGCCGGCTGTGAAGAAGAGGCTCTTGGGGCGCCACCCCATCCCGCCCCAGCTGGACACCCAGGACGGGGCTCCCCGCTGTGGCTTCAGCGGTGCTGCTGCGGCCTCGGAGTCCCCCAAACCCCTACTGTCCGACTGTTTCACTCAGGATTCACAGAGCAACTGCGTCCTGGCGCACCGTGTGACTTCCGTGGGGCAGACAACGGAAGATGGCGGCTTTCCAGACAGCCTGGAAAGCGAATGGCTGTTTGGGGCACTTTTGTCACACACGGGCCAAACCTCTACCCAGAGGAGGCTGGGAGGAAGTCCCCGCAGAACCCTAAGGGAAGAGCCTGGGGAGCAGGGCAAAGAGAACCGCTCAGCTCGGGCCTGGGCTCAGGGCCGGTCACCGGAGAAGCACAGACCCTGCTCTAGCCCGTGTCCTCCACTCAGGAGATGGGAGGTCAGCTGTCCATCACCGTGCAGCCGTGCTCCCGGAAGCCCCCGGGAAGACGAGGAGAACACTTATGACATGCTATTTACACAGGATTCCCAGGGCCAACGCGTCATCGCTCATCGTGGCCTCGAGCCAAGAAGTCCGCTGAAGGACTGGACTAACACAGGCAACTGCCGTTTCCGGACTGGGCCATCAAGTATGTCTATGAAGGAGAACGAGGACTCGGAACTGGAGCCAGAGATACTGTTTACGCAAGACTCTGAGGGGAACGTGGTGATTAAGCACTGATGGACATCGTATCACTCATTAAGCAATTATGCACAGCGACCGTAGCACTCGGACGCTGTGTTTGCACACAGATTCGCTATTTCTGCCTCCGGTTATAAGCGCTGTTATTAGTGCCACAGTTTACTGGTTCCTTGCCTAGTTTTGTCTGAGGTTCACTGCAGAAAATCTGAAGGTTAAACAAAATGGATAACATTTAATATATATCTACATATCTAACTGTAAGGAACAGAACTACCTACAGCTAAATGAGGGAGTATTAGACACACTTGTTTGGTGAGACAGCGCCTTCTAGTGGTCACGATTTACACAAACTTGTCACTACAGCAGGGGTAGGGATCCTGTTCCACAGAGGGCCGGTGTGGCTGGAGGTTTTTCGGAAGATCTCTCAATCAGCCAATAATAAATCAGTGGTTCTCAACCCCAGTCTTGGGGACCCACAGTTATTGACTGATCGTGAGGTCATCCCAAAAACCCCTCCCACAGCTGCTCTCCATGGAACAGGTTCCCCACCCCTGCTCTCAAGTCAGATACTTTGAAATTATACCTGATTCATTATTTGTTACCTTTTTAAGGAAAATGATTATTTGATTAATAAACTGTCACAGAGAACTCTTGAAATATTTGAACTTAAATGATTTTATTTCAAAAACCTGTCACGCGGACAGCAAAGGACTCTGGGTAATTGTGGGTAAAGACAGATCTGACGGCTATGATGAACTGCCTGACAGTCACCGGTCTGTCATTTCTTTACACTACAGAAAGTTTGAGGCAATGGAAGGAAACTGCTCAGTGAGGCGATTCAGCTCATCAGCACTGATATAAAATACAAATGCTAGCTGTACTGCAACTGAAATAGAACCGTGTCTTGTTGCTAGATCTAATTGTGATTGTCAAAACGGTATCGCAGGAAACCTGAATTAATAATTCCTGTTTAAGTAAATGATAATATTCTGATCAGTGGTCAGCTTGTGTCAAAAGCAATGAAATTACCTTAAACTTTCTCCTGAATTTAAATAAAGCAAGACAGTGATGAGGTTTTAGTTCCGTATTCTTTGGTCGCTCCAGCTGGATGAAATCTCTTCTGTTAGTATCTTTCCATTGTGTTTCTTCTAGCTGTAATGAACGAGGTATAAAACCCTCAGACAAAATCTGTCTGAAGTTTTACTCTCCTCCTCTTAAGTGTCACACGAAGCGACAGTTTACTTTTCCACTTTGTTTCTCAGCACAAGTCGATCTGAATCTGTCAAGAAGCGTCTTCTTACCAAAATTGACAGGCTGCCTGCTGTTTTTCTGTAACTTAACCCCCCTTTTTCTCTGTACATTTTAAAAATGCACAATGGACTACGCAAAGCAAACATGTATGGCACGAGGATGCAACATATATCCAGTGGATATAGAGGTGGTCGTGGGGGGGGGGGGGGGTTAATGCAAGTTCAACAGCTTGATATCAATATGTATCAAAGCAATAACTGGCCTGAACAAGCATTGAGGGCGAAGCTACAAGTGAGCCAATTAAATGCAACGTAGCAAACCTTAAAATCTCATGGGATCCCGTCTTCGTTTTAAGTTGGAAAACGACTGGCTGTTTCTGTTTTGTCTAGAAATTTAGTTTCCCCGGTATCAAATGTACATTATTTCGGAAATATACGTGGGGTTTCAGAAGGAGGGATAAGTTTAACGTTAACAAAGTCATTCCATCGCAACAGATGCCACAAAGCGCTTACGTAGTATGGAATCTCGCGGATGGAGTGTTCGGCTGCAGCATCGCCATGTCGTGTGAGTCACTAGTCTCATGCCTGCCTAACTAGTCAGCTAGTTTTTTTATTTACAGTTCTTTAACAAAAAAGAGACACGTCTGTCGGTGCGGTGAGGAACAGGTGGATGAGCGAGCAGCAATGAAGCGTTGATCAGCCGGCGATCTCGGTGGGCTCCGTCACCAGCTTGGATCCGTTCCAGATCGTCTTGAACTGCTCCGGAACCGGGAACTCTTTCTGTTACACAGACAGGCAGACAGAGATCAGGCTGAGGGCCACGGCCCATCAAACACACTTCATCTTCAATTATCTCGCTCCCACACTCACATAGTCGTCTCCCTGTGGGATCAGGATGTTCATCTCGGAGCTTTTGGCGCTGACGATCTCGCAGTCCAGCGCGTCCGCGCTCAGGTACACTTGGCAGCCTTCTGTCTTGTTGATGGATATGGTGGGTACCTTGCCCATCACCTGGGTGGCGGAGAAACAAACTAATGGGGCTTAACACTGTAAGGACGGCTACTGAACGCGGCTCGGAAACCAGCGCGGCGTTTTCGGAAACTATGACAGCAGATGGACCTGCAGCTGGATGTCTCTGGAATTGATGACCTCAGCGATGCCGACGACGTTGTCAAACACCAAGCCGAGCTTTCTGCAGTTATCTTGAGAAAGAAAGGTTTAAGAAAGTTATTGTAGTTGGAAAAACTAGGGGCAGAGTTGCAGCCTGGGATCCTTGTGGCAATTTATCAAAAGAGGGAAATGGTATTCTTCTTACATTCCATAGAGAAATTATATGAAAAGTCTATAGTTTCTATGTAGAATTGCCGCAGGAAAGGTTTTTGGAAGCTTTAGGTTACAGTTGGTGCTGATTCAACCAACCACGGTTTGAAAATATTCCAAAAAAATTCCAGATAGTTCCAAAAAGCAAAACTAAAATTTACTGAATGCAGAGTACGATGCAGAATCAAGTGATGTATATGTGGAAAGAGAACAAGTTCATGAACTGAACAGGTACATTCTGGCTTGTCATTATTCTCTAAACAATGCAGTATGTTTACAACTGTTCACGTAGCATTTACATTATACTAGGTATGAGTAATATAGAGATGGTATAAAGTCCATGGTAGGATGTGCGTAGGTTATATGTTGATATGGTGCCATTTTATATAAGGGATTTGAGCATCCGTGGATTTTGGTATCAGCAGGTGTCCCCATAGATACCGAGGGCTGACTACATATAGTCATTAAAGTTAAACGGGTAAAATGATTCTGTAGGACGTGTCCTGTGTGCTCTTTGCGCCCTCTGCTGGTTGTTTCTGGAAGTTCAATAGGGCTCCAAGCCCAGGAGCTCACCCACAATGATGGAGTTGACCTTCCCCTTGACCTGCAGCGTAGAGTTGCTGCAGCTGAAGACGTACACCACCTGTCGGAGCTCGGTGTCTGAGATCACCAGGTCGTGGGCCTGGTTCTGGTGCTCCTGCAGGTCACATGACACAGAGAGACACGTGTGTGCATTGCTGCAGTCTGCTTACTCAGAGTCCGGCATACTCACAGTCACGGATGCTGCCATGATTAACCAGCTGACTGCTTGGGTCCGGCCCGCCAGATTGACAGTAACTATGGAAACCAAGCCACCTACCACTCTCCACTTCTTTCCCTCCAGCTCCAGCAGTGGGGAGTGGGTTTGCTGGGGGGCCACCTGGGGGCCAGCCAAGCCGGGACCCCGCGTCTTGGTCGGAGAGGTGGCCGGAACTGCGCCCTGGGAGCGCAGGCCTGGGTTCTTGTGGGTCTTCTGGCTGTCAGAGACGTGCTTTAAGCCTGGGGGGGTGGTGGTGGGGGGGGGGTTAGGCCAAAGTGATAAAGAAGCAAAACAGAATCAGAGTGAATCTGGGGGGCTGTTTGCAAGTTTGCTGGGGAGAAACTGGGCTCTGCACCAAGAAATAATGTTGACTTCCCTTAGAAATTTCTATTCACCTCCAGAGGTAGTGAGTGACAATTTAAATAAAGGAAGTAAAGAATGACACGCTGCTCTCTTCTGACACCCCTGGGCTGACCTTTAGTGATGGCTTCCCCCTGGTTGAGCTGCGCGAACAGGGCTGAATGCAAGGCTGCCGGGTCATCCGCTGTGGGCCCCGCATCCGTGAAGACTGGGGGAGGTCCAGGAGGAGGGGGGGGTGGAGGTGGCGGCGGGCAGGGACCCTCAGACGGAGCAGGCGGGACAGAGGAGGGGGCGGTCAGATCCTGTAGAGGGAAATCAATCGAAAGCTATTTTAATGACCAATTTGTAGGGACAGCCGTAGGCAGAATGAATAGCCAACCAGGAACTTTTCTGTGACGCAGCTGTATCCTGACCAGCAGGGGGAGACAAACAGCACTGAGCATTTTATGGCACTTTTCATTATTTACAACCAAATGCATTAAATGCTCATCCTAGTATAAATGCAATCGATTAAGAATTTTATTACACTAGTAATATTTATACACCAACTTCGCAATTAATTTTTCACAAAGCTGGGCTGCATTAGCCATTACCCACATAACAATACATTAATCACACCTTTGCCTCCATAATCACCACTATCCATAGACCTTTGCTGACACGCTTCAAACATGTAGAGAATCAAAATAATTGGCATTCTAAATATAATTTTCCCCTCCATACAAAAGAACATTCCATACTTTTTCCGAATGCTTTTCTTCACAAAGCATAAAACTTGAACTGGAACACGTTGAAGTCGGTTACAAAAGTTGGGCTGAATTACATGGTGGGGTGGGGGGGTGTCCCCACAAGGCTACTTTTCAGGGTTGCCCAAAGTGCCCCTACAAGGTTAGGAGAACACGCCCCCTGATATTGAATGGTCTAGCTCCATTTCTGGGGATTTCCTATTGGCTCTTGGACCACAGCTCTAATTTTCATCTTTTTTACAGCTGACGGGTTGTTTACAGCGTGTGTGCATGCGTGAGGGCATTATGTTCTGCGCCCTGTCACCCCTGGCCCCCGAAACTCTTGATATATAAGTTAGTCTGGTGTCAGCTGTTCCGCTTCTGACCTCCTGTCCTTGGCAGCACCGTCCATGTGCTCCTGGCCCCTACAGAACTCTTGTGCAGCTAATTAACACATCGGCGTGAGACAGCTGCTGACGGTAACATGGAGGACCTCCAGCGAGGGCCAGCTGCGGCGGACAGCTGAGCGGCACGGGGTCTCTGGCTCCGTAGGGGAGGGGCGGAGTGTACACCCCGGTATCTAGCCGTTAGCATTGCTTTGGAGAGGTGGTGACTACAGAAGCCCCGAGTCACGTAATGGCAGCACTGATCCATCAGGACGTCCATTTAACACATTGGTTGCTCAAAAAAAAAATTATTAACTAATTCATTGAATTCCTAATTATTAAATATTCTTAATCTATAGCAGAGAAGCAGATGAGACGCACACAATGTTTCTGTCCGTGTGCGTGTGTGTGTGTGTGTGGAGGGGGGGCAGCAGGTGTGTGGCCAGGGACACTGGGCTTTTTGTCTGGATGTTTCTTCAGCCGAAGCTCCACGCGACGCCAAGGACCTTGAGCGGCACCTGTTCACGCCACGCGCCCACTCAGCCCAGCCCTGAAAGCGCCACCCCAGCTGACACACGCCGGCTGTCTCCTCTCGGATTTCCCTCTGGAGGGGGCGGGGCCTGCTGGAGCACGCTCAGTCTATCCGTCTGGAAACTAGGAGTGCAGAGTTTTGTGAAACTTCACACAGTATTGTGTTCGGGGATCTACAACACGGGGGATCTCAGACAGCCAAATATACTATTACAGGAAATACTGCCTTGTGTTTTTTTTCCAGGTACGTTATCCACAGGATATAAAATCACACTGAGCAAGCAGAATATAAATTCACACTAACTGAGCAAAGTATAAATTCACATTGCCAATGAAGAATACAAAATCCCATAGGCAGAGGACAGCTAGAAATCACACTTGACTTAACAGAGTACAAATTCATACTGTCAGTAGACAGTATAAAATCACACTGACGGAGCAGAGTATAAATTCATGCTGTCTGAGCAGGGCATAAATTCACACTGCCAGAGGAGAGTATAAAATGACACTGACTGAAGAGAGTATAAAATCACACTAACACAGCTGAGTATATTATCATACTGAGTGAGCAGAATATAAAATCACACTAACAAGACAGAGTATATAATCACACTGAGTGAGCAGAATATAAAATCACACTAACAATGTAGAGTATATAATCACACTGAGTGAGCAAAATATAAATTCACGCTAACAAGACAGAGTATATAATCACACTGCGTGAGCAGAATATAAAATCACGCTAATAAGGCAGAGTATATAGTCACACTGAGTGAGCAGAATATAAAATCACGCTAACAAGACAGAGTATATAGTCACACTGAGTGAGCAGAATATAAATTCACGCTAACAAGACAGAGTATATAATCACACTGAGTGAGCAGAATATAAATTCACGCTAACAAGACAGAGTATATAATCACAATGAGTGAGCAGAATATAAATTCACGCTAACAAGACAGAGTATATAATCACACTGAGTGAGCAGAATGTAAATTCACGCTAACAAGACAGAGTATATAATCACACTGAGTGAGCCACCTTCCACAGAGGGAAGCACGGTTACTGACAGAGGAACACATCAAAGCTCTACCTGGCACGCTGACATAATGCCGCCACCAGAAGGCAAGTTAGATTAACGATACCAAATGTCAGGCAGAGACGAGGCTCCTGAGGACAGAGTCCTAGTACTACACCAATATTTTAATGTACATGCGTAATGTCCCCCTGTTTTATAAGTACATATTTTTGCAGCCATTTTTATTATCTCCACTGGTTCCATGGGTAGTGCTGTGGCCTCACACTACCTTGGCTGTGAGTTTGATTCCCACGCCTGGTTTCCCGGTGCGGAGCTGCCACAGTCTCCCTCTGTCCTCATGGGTTTCCACCTGCCACTACTGTGTGTGTGTGTGTGCGTGTGTGTGTGTGTGTGTGTGTGTGTGTGTGTGTGTGTGCGTGCATGCTCACAATGGACTGGCATCCCATCTAAGTTGTCTTGTGCCTGACATGACTGTGGATAAGCCATTATGGAAGGTAGATAGATAATGGTGTGCAGTCATGTGTCACTAAACAGCTCTGAGTAATGTGATGCGTCGTTAAGCCATTTCGTCATTATACGAGCATCATAGAGAGTACTTACAGAAACCTAGGTGATGTAGTATACTACAGCCTAGGCTATAGGACATTTTTCTTCTTATAAGCAGAACACTAAAATAACAATTAAAAGTACAGTACAATAAATACATAAACCAGTAAGATAGTTGTTTATTAACATTAAGTATCATGTACTGTACAATACTGTATATGCTATATTTTTACGAGACTGGCGGCGCAGCAAGTTTGTTTACACCAGCATTACCATAGACATTTGAGTAATGTGTTGCACTGCAACGTTACGATGGCTATGACATCAGTAGGGATTTTTCAGTGGGATTTTTCAGCTCCATTAACGTCAAAAAACGTCATCATGCGACGCTGGTCTGTATTACAGAATGAAAAGGGTCTTGCCTGTTTGCCAAATTAGCCCGTCTTTTAAAAAGAGCCCACACAGTGACGACACTGCTGTGTTCTGAGTAAAAGCATCTCCTGTAGGACTCAAGTTGTGTTACGCTGAAAAGAGTCAGATTCCTATATCTTTTTTCTCATTACAGCCTTTATTTCATATCATCCTGGCTGATTTGTGTGTCTTTTACAATGACAGAAATGATTACTTGGAACCTGGATATGCAGCTGTTTACAGTTATATCTCTGCTATGAATGAGATGATCAATTTGTCCCTGGAAAAATGCTAGAATCAATTATTCTCTCAGTAGCGAAACAGAAAGCGGCCCTAGTATGATTCACAGATAGTTAGTAAATGTTTTAGAAAGAACAATGAATTGATGTCGATAGTGCTTCTCTGTGAATAGTGGCTGTCTGAGCAGAGTCTTAAACCTCCAGAGTTCGATTGCTGCCAGGTTTGTGTGGGTTCCTCCTGCAGTCCGACATGCCTGCGAGTGTCTGCCTTGCCCGGGGCTGGTGGCCTGTCCAGGGTGAGCACTGTGGTACCTGAGACCAGCTGGAGGCTTTGCTGCATGAGGACACACGTTACAGTTTCAGGCCTCCGGGGGGGGGCATTAGCATAACCCCGACAATGATACGGAGCAGAGTAGCGGACAAACGTAGCGTCTGACTCCAGAACCGCCTGCAGGCTGCACCCTTGACATAAATAAATGAGCACCAAGAAACATCATCCTCTCTGCCTGCCGGGCGGTTTGCAGCTGTCACTGAGCCGTTTACCTGCCTGCAAGGCTGCACCCAGACAGCCTGTGCCGCGTGCTACAATGGCGACTTTGTACAGTTATAGTTATCGCTGTAACTCTGGGCTCATGTCACTATATTTGCTTCAACAATTACAGCAGACAGTGGCTCCTTGTTTTGAGAGTCGCGTGGGTTCGGGGTCGTTACCCATATTTATAGGTCGTGGGTTCAAACCCTGTGGTCGGCAGAGTAATAATATCACATCTGGACCTTAGTTCCCTAAACTGCCTCGAGCGCTAAATGTATGCTGACTCTGATCCTGGTCCAGACCTCTGACCCCAAGCTTTCTTAACTTGGTCATCACTTAGGACAAAAACATCTGCTAAATAAATAAATGGGAACACGTGGTTCCCCCCAGGCAAACCGTCCCCCCAGGCACACCGTCCCCCCCAAGCAGATCGTCCCGCCAGGCAGACTGTTAATTCCAGTAGTTAATCCATTTGAGTGGATTTCCTGTTTCCTGCATGAGTACTTTTCGATTTCCCCTGTACTGCACACTGGACTACAGTTGACCTTCTGCATGGCAGGGGTTAGGGGCAAACCCCCTTGGTGAGTGAAGCAAGCATGTGAGCAGATAAAGCAAAATGAAAAATATACGACAAACGCGAGATACAAAGATCACTGAGAGGTCACTGTGAGATCATTGTGAGATCACTGTGAGATCACTGAGAGATCACTGTGAGATATCACATGAGAGGCTGCCGTAAACACGCATGGCATCCTCCAAACCAGCACTGTTCATACCAGCATTTGATGGGTTAATAAACTTTTTGTGTGTTGTCTACTGGCCTGTGGCTTTCACAAAACTCCTAAATATATCGAAACCAAGATGAGGAAAGTCATGATGCAGATGGATTGACTGTATTTAAACTTCATTTAGTAACCTGGCAGGTAGAAAACTAAATCGAACAGAGAGGGTTACTTAGTGACACAGTTAGGCTCTGTTAGCACAGCTCAGTAATAACAAACATTAACACAAAGCATCCTGCTGATGGTTCGTTTACATAATCAGCTTGTACTCAGCAGCTGTGTTTTGCGCTAATAACCAGGGTAATCTGACGGCGCGATTAAATCGCAACTGCATAGGCATCAGATCGTTAAGGGCAGCCATAACTCCAGATGAGGTGGGCTGCTGTGAAAATGATCATCTTGGGAGGAGACTAGAGGTGACCGTGGGATTACAGAAACGATACTGTGCTGTGTCACTGGTTTTACTGGGAAAACACACACATTTCCTACAGATCCATTACAATGGCTGCTATTCGGCTGATGGGCATGTCAGCGAGAGGCCGCATTAGGGAGGAATGCAAGTGGCATTAAATTTTAACTATTACGACTGCAACCATGGGGACAGGAAGGGAAGATTCCTAACTGTCCCTCAGTAACTCGGCCATTTCCTTAGCTGTAAACCCGGAGGACAGAGGGCTCATGGGAAATGCTTGGGGTAACCATGATTTGGACTCACATTCTTACTCCAGACCAGGCCCGTGGTGTGGTGCTGCTTAATGTAGCTCTGCAGGTCAGTCCAGATGCTCAGGTATGACCTCACCCAGTCCACGTGACGCTTGTCCCTGAAGGGAGCAAACGGGGGGGGGGGAGCAGGTCAAGTAGACGGAGGAGGACGAAGACAGAAACAAGCTAAGGGTGTCGAGTTCCCAGAATGCATCCCCCTGCTGAGCGTCCACCTGCTCCTGTCCGCTCTTATAACCCTTCGCTCTTACTGCTGATGGTCACCGGACGTCCTAAGAGCATCGCAGAGACCATGGAAACACGGCACTCACGAGTCCTTATAGCTCTTCAGGACCCTGTTGGTGTAGAAAGTGGCCGCATCGGTCATCTCCTTCACATACGGCCCTGGTTTCTGCCCCTGTGGGGGGGGGGGGGGGTAGATCAGTATGAATACTGTTTGCATGGTGCGCTATGTATATATGACACTAAGGCGGGGGAGGGGTTCACAGAAGTATCAGGTTAGACTGATGAGAATCGCCAGAGACACCAAGTAAGAAGAAACAGCCTCCATGCTGAACTGGCTTTCCAGAGCTTTCCAGGAGAACCTTCCTGAAATTACTGGCCTTTTTTGCAACAGGAGAAGCTTAATCATTAATCGCTTTTGACCACGGTTAGAAAAGCTGTCACCATCACAGCTATTAATAACCTCATCCCTGTGTGTAAGAGCTAAGTGTCTTTGTAATTCCTCAGTGTTTATGCCAAGCCAGCCTGCTTTAACTTCAACAGAACATAAAATAAGGTTCTTATCTCAATATTATCTACTGTTAGCCCAACTGCTGTTGCGAAGAAATCCTGCTTTGTGTGGATTGGGTGTCATTAATAGCAGATATTATAAAAACATAATCATCCAAAAGGGACATTAAAGACTGGTTTGTATACGACTGGGATCTTATGGCATAATCCCGCCTTAAAAATAAATCATGTAATATCATAGTCGGGAGACAAGATTAGGAAAACAGCATACAGTTGGTGGATATTTTGCAGTGCAGTGCAATCTCCATGGTAAAGGGCACTGCTGTCCTGCAGTAAGCAGTGAGTTACTGCGTATAAATTACAGTAGCGCAGCCAAGCCCTGGTCCTCATCGCCCAACCCTCTGCTGCATCCAGCTCTGCCCTTTTTTAATTAGGCTTTAATGAGCTGCGGCTCAAATTAGAAATTGAACAGATTTTAATTAAGAGCATGTTATGAATGCATTACCTGAAGACTAGTATTAAAGCAAATCATTGTTGGGAATAACTAATGACAGAAAAGCAATTATACAGCACCAAGCAAAAGCCTCAAGCAGTCAAAGAAAATCTTTTAAATCTTTAAAAAATGTATCTGGGTAAAAAGTGTATTTTTGCTCAGAAACAAAAAACATTTAACATAACAAGATCAGCAAATTAAAAGTAACACAAAAAACAAACTATAATTTCTTCTGTTCTGTTCATAACATTACTGATGCTATGTTGGGGCTGAATTACACACAGCTTCTGATGCCAAATCTCTCCTCAGGGGTACCTTAACCATTCCATGGACACGCTGAATTTCAGCACCAGCTCAATGAATTAACTAACTTAATTAGTAAGAGTTAGTAAGAGCAGAGGTAGCACAGAGTCTTCCAGGAGCACGCTTGGGAATCACTGGGCTGCAGGGCTTCACGTGGTGGGTGTGGTCTGCTAGAGAACGCAGTCGCACTCACCACTGCCACCCAGCCCAGGGCTGGGATGCTCTCGCTGACCGCCGACAGGTGGTTGAACATGCTACTGCCGCGGTTCTTCTCACGGAAGTTCTGGATTTCCTGGATGTTGTCCGATATGGGCTTCAGTAGGTCCATGAGCTCTGACTGGGGGTGAAGGGAGAAGAGTGAAATGGCAGGGTGTGAGGTGAGAGCCAGGCAGGCCGCAGTCTGACACAGAGTCCCCCCCCTCCCTCATTCTGGGATTCTGAGAAAGTATTAATGGTTCCCGTTTCAGCTGGGATGCTATCTGTGAACAGGCAGCCCCCCTCTGCCTGCCCCACAGCACAGCTCTCACACAGGGAGACCCCGTTCCTTGTAAGGCGCTGTGCTGATTCACTGTTTATACCTCAGTCAAGCACCCCCC